>JAXIVJ010009796.1:37500-49642 GCA_036785665.1 Chirona hameri | reverse complement strand
GGATGGGCAACTCGGCCCAGATCTCAGGAAGTATTATTCGGAAAAATTCGGTTATGGGGTCAAACGGCTTGTCACAATTTTCTCTATTCTATGAACATATGCAAATGTCATATCCCGCGCCGTGCCGGGGGGGGGGGGGGGGGGGGGGGGGCGCTTAGACGCCCCCCCCCCCTCCGTTTTTTGCCAATAGCTAAAAAAACCGTTGGAGCCAGGTAGCTAAAATTTTCAGTACCTGTCCGCTGAACATTTTTACAACTTTTGTGAAACCAAAAGTTTCAGGTCTTATCAGGTCAGGTCACCAGGTCAGGTCACGTGACCCAACCTCAGAAAAAGTTTGTGGTCGTGCCACGTCTACAGTTTCCGGGTGATCACTTTTAAACTTTTAGAGTTTGATAAGGATATCATTACCTACAATTTCCGTATCTCGGATTTTTTTATTCGGTGACCTAAGGTCTGATCGATCACGTGACCTTCCCCATTATAAGTCAATGGGGAAATATTGAAATGCTTTGCTTTCCATGTAAACGCATCCAATCAACGTTTTTTCTTCAGGATCATGTGGTAATAGACCATTCTTCATTACCCAGATACTATTTTGGTTTATTTGACCCCCCACAAGGTCATCCGAGGTCACATGAGGTCACATACACTTTTTTGCCAATAACTTTTGATCGAAGAGAGATAGAAACTTGAAGAAGGCACGAATGTGATTTTCTCATCAAGCCGCATCGACCTATATGCAACATGACCCACCGTGACCGACTTGGTCACCATGTGACCTTCACCTGAGGTCAAATTTTTTTAATTGACTTTCCAAGGTCAAGATGTATATTTTTCGATGCGCCTTGCCGATGGAAACACTATGGAGCCACAATCAATGCTCTATCTTGAATAGCAAAAAAGTTATTCGCGAAAAACTTTTCCCAAGATAACAGCCATTTTGACCTTTGATGACCTCTGGAGCCTCAACTATTGACCTGAACTCAAATCTGACGGTAAAACGTTACTGGAGCGTTTCAAGAGCTATCTATTGCTTTTTTCGGTTTCGTCCTAGCTATCATAGTTCCCGAGATATCGTGGGATTTCAGGATCAAGTTACCTAAAACGGGAAAATTTGACCTATGATGACCTCTGGTGACCTCAATAATAACCTGAGCGAAAAAAATGACTGAAGTAGTTTCTAAATCATTTTTGACGAGCTTTCCAACGCTGTTTTTCGTTTTGCGCTACATTGCCTAGGAGCAGAGTTAGAAGGGGGGGCGTCGAAACGCCCCCCCCCCCCCCCCCCCCCGGCACGGCGAAGGTGGCGCCGAGCACCGGCACGGCGCGGGATATCTTGGACGTACCCAGGGCCCCTGTCACGCGCGTGGCCAGGCAGTGTGAAGTTACAGATATAGATATTGATTGAGGTCATCCACGTGCAGGCGCGTAGCCAAGGGTGCCCCCCCCCCCCTGGAGGCCAGGAGGGCCCTTTTCGGCGCGCGAGGGCCCTTTTCGGCGCACTGCGCGCGCCGAAAAGGGCCGATGAGACCGGGCGAAAGAGGACTTCAGATGTCCTTTAGGGCCATCAGGGCCCTCTCTGAAAGACCAGAGGGCCCTTAGACGTTCAAAAGACCCCTGTGCATGTCAGAGGGGCCTTGGCCAGACCAAAAGGGCCCCTGAGTGGGTCAGAGGGCCCAATGAGCACGTCGAATAGGCCCCCTGAACACGCCGAATGGGCCCCTAACCAGCACAGAGGGGCCCCTGGGCAGGTCAACAGGGTGACATAGCGGCCAACGCAGTCCCTTGCCAGGTCATAAGGGCCCCTGAGCAGGTTAGAGGGCCCCTGGACAGACCAGAGGGCCCCTGGGAAGTTAAAAGGGTCCTTGTGCAGGTCAGAGGGGCCCCTGACCAGACCAAAAGGGCCCCTAGATGGGTCAGCAGGGCCCCTGAACATGCCGAATGGGCCCCTAGTCAGCACGGAGGGGCCCCAGGGCAGGTCGGAGGGCCCTCGGAGCATGTCGCAAGGCAACAAAGCAGCCAGCGCTATCCCTTGCCAGGTCGAAAGGACCCCTTAGAAGGCTAGAGGGCCCCTGGAGAGACCAGAGGGCCCCTGGAAAGTTAAAAGGGCCTCTGTGCAGATCGGAGGGCCCCTGACCAGACCGAAAGGACCCCTGTGCGGGTAAGAAGGGCCCTTGAACATGCCGAATTGGCCCCTGGCCAGCACGGAGGAGCCCCAGGGAGGTCGGAGGGCCCCTTGAGCATGTCGGCAGGGCGACAAAGCAGCCAGCGCAGGCCGACCAGAAGAGTCGCTGGGCAGATCGGGGGGGGTCCTGGGCAAGTCAGAGGGGCCCCTGGCTAGACCGAAAGGGTGCCTGGGCCGGTCGGAAGGCCCCTTGAACATGTCGGATGAGTTCCTAGCCAGACTGGAGGGGCCCCTGGGCAGGTCGGAGGGGCCCCTGAGCAGGGGTGGCGGATTGCGGGGGCAGGGTACCCAAAATGCCCCCCAGTCGAAAATCCTGGGGGGCATAAAGGTAATTTTGCCCCCTCCCCAGATTTTGGCCTGCTCAATTTGGGGGGCAAAATGACCCTTCCACCCCTCCCCAGGATTTTCAACTGGGAGGTGGGAATTTTGGATACCCTGCGCCCGGCAATCCGCCGCCCCTACCCCTGAGCATGTCGGTAGGGCGACAAAGCAGCCAGTGCAGTCCCTGGCCAGGTCGGAAAGACCTCTGAACAGGCCGAATGGGCCCCTTGACACACATGAGGGGCTTCTTGGAAGGTCAGAGGAGTAACTGGTGAGACCGGAAGGGTCAAAGCACGTGGAGATCCCAGATGACGGTTAAATACAAAGAGGACTTACTCCACAATACAAATATTAAAAGCGGAGCTTTCGGGTATATTATAACACGCTTCGTCAGGGTGCTACAATATACCCGAAAGCTCCGATTTTAATTTGTCCTGTAGAGTAAGCCCTCTTTGTATTATATATATCACCCACTCCACATCATGCCTTTTCGCTTCGCGGATCCCAGATGAGTCCCTGAACAGGTCGGAAGGGCGTTGAAAAGGTCAGAGGGGCCCCTAGACGATCTGAAGGGACCTTGGGCCTTTCAACAGTAAGAATACAGTTGTACAGTGAATACAACTCAAAATTTTCGTGCCGCTTCGCGGTGCAATTTAACTGCAACTTCAATTATATGCGGGTTAGGAAAAAACTCGGCCCGTTTCTCGGCGCATGTATGTGTTAGGTTGCTACTTTCCTATATAATTGGGCAAAATAGTTAACTTTAACACTTTTCTTACCGCACTTTTAAACGCACAATATAGCAATTTTAGAGGTCCGCACCATGCGCAATGCGACGCATTGATGAGAATGCATATCCAGGGCATAAGACTCTAAATGTTCGCGCCGCTCTGCGGCGCAATTTGTTTAAAAGTTCCAAGGCTTGAGCATAAAACAAAATATTCCAAGTTGAGCATAAATAATATTCCAATTTGGCTGATTCCAAATTGGTGTCGCCCGCTCCAAAGTTGTTATGGCAGTTCGCTAACTCCAGCTCCTAAAAGTTGGTATGGCCCATGCCATACCTGTCATACTGCATTTTCCATCCTTGTAACGTGCCTTTTCATCCGTTTTTTTTGGGGGGGGGGGGCCTTTCAGCGCTTGGAAAGGGGCCCTTTCAACGCTCGGCAAGTGGCCCTTTCTAGGCGCCCCCCCCCCCCCTGGACGAAATACTGGCTACGTGCCGCCTGTCCACGTGGCAGCGGCTATTACGGGTCAAGTAGGTAAAGTCAAATCAAGTACTTATCATCTGTGTGTGTGTGTGTGGGGGGGGGGGGGGGGCGGATGCCCTTTGAAGTCAATTTTTGTCATGCAATACCGATAGTCGTAATGTTAAAAATTCCCATAAGTGTGGGGGCGACCCCCACTAGGTAGCGACAACCCTGGAGCTTGCACATTGTCTGTTTATGTAGTAATGACGCGCACGGCCGCTGTAAAATGTGGTTGCTTGTACAGAATTGACCTCGGCTAACTTTACCATCGATCTGACCTGACGATATTGATGTTTCTAAGGGGGGGGCGAGTTATAGGTATAACGTAGCGTTCCGCTTGGGAATATCCTGAGTAGCACCTAAATAGGTAATACGAATTCGCTAAATTGCATTTTTTATTGCAAATTGCAAATCTTGGATTTTATATCGGTAACCCCATATCACTTCAACTCTGGGGACTCCCCATTATAAGGCAATGGGCACTTAAATTCGCCTCTATTGCCTCAATTGACTCAATTTCAATTTCAAGTTGCCAAAGGTTTCAAATGCCTCATTTTGACATGTTTGGCATGAAACTGATACTCAAGATGTTCCCATCAGCGATTCTTGCCAATTCAGGTGAAATAATTAGGTACTCCGTGGGCCTTGCAGGGTCACCTGAGATCATCTGTGGTCATCAGCACTAATTTGCCCCTAACCCTCGACAGAATGGAGCCTTCAAATGTCATCATTGGATTTCTGGCGACAATGCCCGTGAGATGATATGCAATATACCCCATTTAGGTTATTTGGTGACCTTGACCTGAGGTCAGTTTTTATTAATAGTTGAAAGAATAATGTCGGACTCAAATGTCAAGATGACATTTGAGTTCAAATGTCAAGATGGTCACCTCTATGGGGTTGCTGTGCATAACTTACGCAAATCTGTTTTTGTATTACGACTTACTTTCTATGGGCCAACCGGGACGGTAACCCGCACTTGTCCCCGGTCCGGGATGGATCGTGGCGACGTCCCGGTTGGCCAGGCGGGCTGCCCCGAAATAATAGGACATTGCAAGCAAGTGCTTTCAACTTACTCCTTGCCAACTAAGCTTCATTATAAAAAAAAATCACAGGAATTACCTTCCTAATATCTGAATCCAGTATCCCGATAAATCATGTGCTGTGGCGCGGTGGTCAGTAGATAGCTACAACTAGCGTTTCGCGATCAAAGGGATAGGTGCTCTGATTTAAGCGTAAGCTTATGGACCAATCCTTTTGTTTTGATGGCAACGTGCACCAATGTGTCCATCCTGAATTTCACCTATTGTCAAGGCAAATAAATGTATGATGATGATGATGGTGATATTAATAGATCCAAATTTGTTAAATATCATGGAGGATCCTGGTCAGTGGATAGGAATGATTTTGAATGGGAAAAGAGAGAATTTACCCTTTCTTCATGAAAGAGAGAATTTACCCTTTTTACAATTTTAACAAATACCACTTCCCCTCTCATTTTTTTTTAGTATCCACTAGTACTATCTATATTTTAGTACTATCTTAAGAGCTTGCCAAATTATAGGTCAAATTTTGGATACCTAATGCCAACATTCTTGATCGATCAAGTATTGTTTCCAAAGTTTAGTGAAATGTATTTGCTGGATCTTGTTATCTTTTCCAGGTATCTTGGCACAATCTCTTTATCTCTTATCACATATAAAATTAAATTAACACAATTATGTTTAAATATTCAATACTGGCATAAAAACTGTACCAATGTAAAATCATGTTGGATTCTGAAAAATAACATACAATTTGTGGCATACCCAGACCAAAATAGCCACAGCATCATGCATCTGTAGTTCTTGTGGTAAAATATTCAATACTGGCAAAATACTGTGTCATGTAAAATCATGTTGGATAAAATTATTGCTCTCATATGGTCAGAACCAAAAATAATAATGGTGTTTTCTATCTTATTTGTGGAATATTGAATGATGCTTTGATTCTATTACCTACTTCAAATACGCAAAACATCAATTGTCCAAAACTATTTTGCAGCACCCATGGAATCAGCAAGTGATGTCATCATGGATGAATATGGAAACATTATTCTTGCATCCTTATAACAATAGGTACAACAAATATCAGTAGATGATGCAACGTTGTATGGTTCTCAGGGCCTATTTTAAGGGAAAAACCACTGGGGGGGGGGGGGGGGGGCAAAAAGGTACCCCCATTTTTGGTGATATCTTTTTGTGGCAAAAAGGTAGCCCCCATTTTTTCCCTCCGCGAATTTGCGACGGTCACCTTATTTTGGTATTCGAGCTTACGAAATTCACTTTTCGAATTCACAAATAAAAAAATTTTGAGGACATTTTTCCGAAAAAAAAAATCTGGGGTTCAAAAACCCCCAAAAAATAACAAATTATAGATGGCCATTTGGAGAATGACATTTCTTTTCTTTTGACGTTTTGTATTTGCAATTTGCTTTGAAACTCTATTACAAAAATCAAACATTTATTGTTCTTCCACCAAAAATGGAATAACATGACGTCATTAAAACGTTATTATCTCCCCAAATACTCCATTAATTTCATTAAAATTTGGTGAGAAGACGTATAATTGAAGTAGTATAAGGTACTATAGGTTTCACGTTGATATCTATTAGAGTTTTATAGTTATTGAAAAAATCCGGTAGGTGGCAGATTCTGCCCCTCCCCCCCCCCCCCTCCCCCCCAGCGGGGCGAGTGTCACCGGGACTGCTTGAATTGCATCAGGTGCGCTGTTGTGTCTCTCATTGAAAGCAAGGGATACATACAAACTAAAATTAAATCACTTAAGAGAAAACTTTCGTTTTCATGAAGTTTTCTCCTAAGATCATTGTTTTTCACGTTCAGTGCCGGGAACGCGCGGGGGGGCATACTTGTATTGCATGCCCCCCCCCCCCCCCTCCCCTAGATTCCTGTGGGGGGCATTTTCCCCTGATGTCCGCCTCCTGGATCCGACAGTGGGGGCGGATACCCTCCCCCCTTAGGTTTTTTGGAAATAGCGGAAAACGACGCCATTTCGCGCTGCCATTTTTGGTACAACTGCTTGCCTATCAATTGCCCAAATCCTGTTAATTTGTTTACCTTGGGTCTCCTCAGGTCAAGTTGCTAAGTCAAGTCTAGTGATCTCACCTCCACAAAATGTAAGGTCGTGCCGCAGCCACATTGTTTGACTGATCATTTAGATACTCACAGATTCAATCAGGTCATACACACCTACAATTCTGCTATTTCGGATGATTTTTATATCAGTGACCTAAAGTGAAGTATATTTTGTGACCTCCCAATTATAAGTCATTGGGGAAACATGAAAATGTATATAAATCCACAGGAAATGGCTAAATTTTCCCAATTTTCACCAGTCCCACATCTTTTGCAATCTACGGTTTTACGGATCTACGTGGCGGATCTACGGTTAGGCAAAATGGGCAATTGCCCCCCCCCCCCCCCACCGCCTGAAATCGGCGCAAGATCGACACTTGTCCTGATATAGAAAACAATCTCTAAGCAACTTTTACTAAGGAAAGTTAGCTTTAAATCAGGTATCAATACATAAGCAAGCCAAATCCGATGCGTTTTCAGAATTGTGCGAGACTTTTTGGAAATTTCCCTCCCCCTCCCAAACCAAACGTTCTGGATCCGCCAATGCAAAGATCCATGTAGTATTTGTATCCTGTGACCTCCACGAGGTAAAATATATTCACCCTGAGGTCATTCGTCATTTTTCTTCCATAACTTTGTATCGAACCAGTAAGACGCCGTAGTTGGCAGGGCATAGAGGCCCATTTTTTTTTGCGGGGAACAGTGGCGCATTTTTTTCCAGGGAATAGGGGCACATTTTTTTCCGGGAAATTGGGGCGCCGTTTCTTCGAACATACCCAGGGGTGGATCTAGGATTTTTCCGAATGGGGTGGGCGACTGACCCAGGGGGCGGCATTTTCGCCGTCAAAGGGGACGCCATGGGCCTAGAGGTCTACCACTTCCATTACCATTACCATTACCTTCCATTACCAGGTCTACCATTATTGTCTACCACTTCCATCAGATGCCGACGCTTCCATCTTCCACGGACGAAGAGGCGCCTCTCGTCCAAATTCCATCGTAGCTACGTCGTTGCGGTGCTTGTTGAAGTTCTTCTCCGTAGCGCCAGGGACGTAGCCAGGGGGGGGCACGGTGGCCATGCCCCCCCCCCCCCCTCCCTCTGAGCAAAATAAATGCACACTAGATAAAATGAGATCTCTGACGACCCAACCATACCCCTCCCCCCCCCCGTCAACAAGATATGGCTGAGGAGCGATTTTTTTTTACTACCGGTGCCCCCCCCCCCCTCCCTGATAAAAATCCTGTTTACGTGCCTGCGTAGCGCATTTGACAATCGCGCCCGCCTGACTTCTTCTTGCACCAAGAAGAGTTGGCAGGGAGAGATGTTCGAGTTGATGCATGGGGCTGGCGCCGCGACTCGTGCTAACTCGTCCTATTTACCATTGACTGGGATGACCTGTATCGGTGGCAGCGGCCTGAGTAAGATGAAGTCAATGCGCGGGGAGGACCGTGCCGAAAGTTTGTGACACGTAAATCCATGACTTTAAATTCCGCCTGTCAGCAAATATTGCGCGATCGGATATGGTCCATGCAAACAGCTCTGCTTAGCGAAGGGCGCCGACACCTTCAAACGTAAGGTTGGAACAAATACAAATATGCGCTCAGCTTTAGCTGACAGCACGAGGATAGACTGCTCACCTGTTCCAGGAGCTTCTCCGCCTCGGCATTCAACTTTTTTTAGCGGGAAAGTCATTTAGGGCAGCCCCTGCCCCGTCCGGAGTGATAAATCATTCTACCTCAATTGAAGGAACATTATCACAGAAACTATTGTTCTTCTAGTCTCCCATGAGTGACACTCAGTGGCGTGCGTAGAAATGCACAAAGGGTCGGCTTCAGGGCCATCACTTGGTCTGAGGGGCCCTAGGTCTGAGGAAGCCCTTTGTCAGCCTGAGGAGACCCTTTGTCAGCCTGTGGGCCATTATGTTCCGAATGAGGGGCCTTTGGTTGGCGTGAGGGTCCCACGGACGGGTTGAGGGGATCCTCCAGCGCCCCGAAGGGGAACTTGGTCGGCCTGATGGGTCAAGTCAACCTGAGTGGTCCTCGGTCGGCTTGAGAGGACCTCGATCGGCCTGAAGGAGAACTCGGTCGGATTGAGCGGGCCCCCTGTCAGCCTAAGGGGCCATCGTGCGGCATGAGGGGCCCTTAGATGATTTATAGGCCTGATAGAACCCTTGCCATGCCTGAGCGGATCCCAGGCTGGTCTGAGAGGGCGATTGTCAAGGCCTGAGAGAGCCTCGCACCTCCAGCGGTCACTGGCCAGAGGGGCGCCGTCACTGGCCTGAAGGCTGCCGCCATTGTCTGTGCCCATTGGCCGAAGGGGTACCGTAACTGGCGTCGTTACTGGACGCAAGAGTGGCGTCACTGGCCGGAGGAGTGCCATCACTGGCCAGATGGGCGCCGTCACTAGCCGAAGGGACGCTGTCACTGGTCAGATGGGCGCCGTCACTGAACAGCGGGGCGCCGTCATTGGGTGGAGGGGCGCAGTCACTGGCCAGAGGGTCGCCGTCATTTGCCGGTGGGGCGCCATCACTGGCCGGAGGGGCGCCGTCATTGGCTGGAGGGGTGCAGTCACTGGCCGCGGAGGGGCGCCGTCATTTTCCGGTGGGGCGCCGTCACTGGCCGGAGAGTCACTGGTCAGAGGGGCGCCGTCACTAGCCAGAGGGGCGCCGTCACTGGCCGGAGGGGCACCGTCTTTGACAGGGGATGCCGTCACTGGCCGCAAAAGCACCGTGACTGGCCGGAGGGGCGCCGTCACCTGGCCATAGGGCGGCACATGGCTAGGTAGCGGCACATGGCTAAGGGGCGGCACATGACCAGGGGGCGGCAACTAGCATGAGGGCGGCATCTGACCTGAGGGCGGTGCCCCGCCAGAACGCGGTACGTGACCTGATGACGGGACCTGGCCTGAGGGCGGCACCTGCCTTGAGGGCGGCACCTGGCTTGAAGGTGGCACCTGACCAGGGGGCGGCATCTGGCCTGAGGGCATCACATGACCTGAGGGCGGCACATGACCTGAAGGCGGCACCTGGCCAGGGGCGGCACCTAGCCTGAGGGCGGCTCCTGGTCTGAATGCAGCAAATGTCAGATATCCAACCCTGTAAGCATGTCTATTTCCGCGCATTCGGCGCGGAAATTGGTCTGCTTGCAAGGCCCTTCCGCGCCTTCGGTGCGGAGGGGGGGGGGGGTGCAGGGGGGGGGGCGCCCCCCTCTGTATCTACCCGCAGGGGGCGGCCGTCCCCCGCGGCCCCCTGTATCCGCCCCTAGGGGACACACGTCCCCCGCCCCCCTGTGGCGGAGCCCCTGCCAACTACACACCAAATGTGAACACAATCGGTTCAGCAGTTGCCCCCACCCACTCCAAATTGTGTGGCGACATTTCTGATCCAACAACCCCAGATCTCCGGCACTCTGTCGCTAATGAGCAATTGTTCAAAAGATATTGAAATTCAAGATATTCCGGAAATAATTTAAAGATACTTATTTTGGTTGGGAAATTCTCAAACTTAGGAATATCATGACATTTGCATTGGATTTGTATACATTTATCACCAGGTAAGCATATTTTATTTTAATTGAATACCTATCAATCGGAAACTGACATGGAAATAATGAAATCAGGGTGGGCAGCATTTTTTGACTGGGGGGGGGGGGGGAAACGGCTCACTGGGGCCCCCCCCCCCCCCCCCCGTTACCATGTTAAAATAGGCACTGATGGTTCTGGAGTACAATTATTCAGACACCCCTATCTTCATGTGTAGCACTCATTGTACCAATCATAAAATGTGTTGTGTTGAAAATGTGCTGGTGTGTTGACACAATATGCTGCGTGTTGACAAAAATATGTTGCATGTTTACAAATGTACCCAGAGTGCCGATTTTTATCAATATTGTTAGTCACCGAGGCGTGAGAAAAAACTTGCTTTTTAGAGTAATTGGCCATAAGAGCGCGAAAATGGAAGTGAGTTAGCCTGGCTCTTTGTCGGTGTCAACTTCGAGGTTTTTTTCACTTCTGGCCAGCCCCACCGTTACCCAAATTTCCACCTGGGCTCGGCTCACTTGGGGCACCCCCCCCCCCCCCCGTTACCATGTTAAAATAGGCACTGATGGTTCTGGAGTACAATTATTCAGACACCCCTATCTTCATGTGTAGCACTCATTGTACCAATCATAAAATGTGTTGTGTTGAAAATGTGCTGTGTGTTGACACAATATGCTGCGTATTGACAAAATATGTTGCATGTTTACCAAATGTACAGAGTGCCGATTTGTAATCAATATTGTTAGTCACCGAGGCGTGAGAAAAAACTTGCTTTTTAGAGTAATTGGCCATAAGAGCGCGAAAAATGGAAGTGAGTTAGCCTGGCTCTTTGTCGGTGTCAACCGCGGAGGTTTTTTCACCTCTGGCCAGCCCCACCGTTACCCAAATTCCACCTACCACCTATTGCCTACCAGAGGTGCGTTACTGAATCTATGCCCTCAGCTTCATTCTCTTATTCTTTTCTCTTACAATTTTACTTCTTTGGTGCTTTGGATGGTAGCAGATCCTTTCAAAGTATAAACGCCTATCACTATGCAGTCTCGTGCCCCGCAGTGGCAAAATCTGTATCCTTACTTTCCTTCTGATAGGTAACGTGGCAAACCACCGGTAAAAAGGTGGATCAATAATACAACACACCACATTAATTAATGAACACATGAAAGCCTTACTCCAGTTGCAGATTAATAATTTTCAACCCAGCCCCGACTCAGCACACGCGTCAACCGCACAAATATGGCACAAACGTGTAGCTACGAACGGCAGGCCGTTGTCATCCAATGCCTATAAGCTGATCTATAATCTGCGCTGATGATGTCACCAGGGGTACTACTTTTGGATGCCTGTGAGTTCCTTGTCATTAATATGAGACTTCATACTGTCTAAGATGCATTATTGACGTTGCAATAATGTACTTTAGACATTATGACACTTGCGAAGTAGTGTTTCATATATTTAGCTTGCTATGCCGGATATAAGGTATTCCCCCGGTGACGTCATGACAGATTACCTGCGCAGCAGGACGGGTCTACCTTATCTCTATGCCTTGACGACAGCTATCTCTGTGGCCTTGACGAACAGCAGGACTTTCGCAGAAAATATAGTTCGTAAATAAGATTCAAATACCTCAAATTTCATAAGAAAAATGAATTAAATATTCCGCCGGCAAAATAATTAGTTATATTAATTAGGAAGTGAGGAAAGCAACGAATTTCCA
>JAXIVJ010009796.1:0-35000 GCA_036785665.1 Chirona hameri | reverse complement strand
CGTAAGGGGGCTTTCTGGATGGCCAGCGCGTTCCATTGTGTCCGTCTCCTGCCATGTTTGGCTCCTCGCTGGGTCACCGAAGATAGGTTTTCACCGGTCGTGCCGGACCAAGTTGCATCGTTTCAGAACTAATGCTTTATTCACGGAATGAAAACGCAAATACGGCCGTCTATACAACTGTTCTGGGGTCGTCAGGTGATGTGGCGCTGATCATGAGCCGGCACCGTACACACAGTAATAATAACAGATCGGGGCAGCAAGGCGTGTTTGACAAAATACATACACAAACGGAGCAGAGAATAGCTAAAACAGAGCAGAGCAGAGCTTTCACATTTTGTCCATTACTTTCGAAATCGATTTGAACAGATTGGCACAGGGTTTATACACGAGGCTTCTTTACGCACAGACGACTTCTCCGGTAGCGGGTACATGGTCACGCACAGTCAACACTTAACAATGGCGCTATGGTAGTAAACACCGCTGTAAGTCGTCATTCCAGATATTCCATGTCGCGATCCAGCAGCAGCAGTTGTCATGTCCTTAGCGGAGCACGGGCCGACAAGCACGCGTGCTCTTTCTCTGGGAAAGACGCAGCGTGAGTGTTCTGAGGGCGGGTTTGTAAGCGGACTTCCTCGGCGCTGCCGTTCTCACAGCTTCGAACCATCGCACACGAGGCGTGCGGCAACCGCACGGATTCTGCGGAACTTCCAAGGTGGTCTAGATACAGCCCCCGGGGCGTGAAGTAGCATTTGTGGGTTGCTGAACTGTCAAAACTCAAAGTCAAACCCAAAATGTGAGTGAAGGCATATCAATATGGGAACTGCCGGTGCTGCCGTGTTGTAACTTTGTCCAGAAAAAAACAACATGACATGTTTGAAACAACGGAATGGAAATAAACACATTAGGCATTAGGCGACATCGGTCAGTTTAGACACCGCCATACAAATGGACGACTTTGGCTATCGCTGACACATCAATACTTTGAACGAATACACAGAACACACAACTGAGCTGCCCGCGGTCGGCGCGAGGTGGCGGGCCTGCTCCACAGGAGGCCGCCGATCGCACCGCAGTGTACAGCCCAGTATACTACACACACACACACACAGCGCGCCGGATACACACGAGCCCGCGCCAGCTGGCGCTGCGTTTACCAGCTGTGGCGGGAACAATGGGAACCACTCTGTACTGAACACGCGTCGTCCAGTCAGCTGACCTCGGCTCCACTCAGCACACAGATCAAACTAATCCCAATGTTGGCCAACTGACACTGAGATTTGGCCGCACGGCGCCGACTTAACCAACGGACCGTAACCGGTCAGCACCCCCACCCCCCCCCCCCCCCCCCCCCCCCCACACACACACACGAACATCCCCACTCAGACCCCCGCGCGTGTCAGTACATGGCTGACGGCATGTCCATGATCCTGTTGGAGACGTTGAGTCTGACCACGGTGGAGAGTGTGCTGTTGCTGTAGTCCGGGGACGGGATGCGCACCTGCCTCTCCGAGTACATGCCGGCGTTCCGGTGGCCCCGCCACAGGAAGCCGCGCGCCTGCGGCCGCGGACACTCAGCGCCACGCTCCGGCCGCGCCGCCGCCTCCTCTGACGGCTCGTCACCGCGACCGCGCCGCGGCGGCACCGAGGAGCCCCGACCGGCCGCCCGCTCGGCCAGCCACTGCTCCATCCGCCGCTCGGCCGCCTGCTGGTACCGCTCGCTGCCAGCGCCGCCGCTGCTGATGCTGCGCTCGAACCGCTCGGCCGGCCCGCAGCGCGGCTCCTCCGGCCGCCTCGAGGAGGAGGAGCAGTCGTCCAGCGCGTCCCGAGACCGGGAGCGAGGCGGCGGCCGGCGAGTCGCCGTCGCTGCCGTCTCCCCGCGCCGGCCGGTCCGCCGCTCGGCGCCCGCGGCGAGGCCGTCGCTGGAGCCGCGGCGAGTCGCCGGCTCGCCGAGCTGGAAGCTGCCAGCTCGACGGACGGGCGCCGGGCGAGCCGCGCCGCCCGCCGCCGCCGCCTCGTCAGCGAATGTTTCGCGGCGACGCAGCGCCGGCCGCGCGAAATGGAAACTCCGCGTACTCTCTGTGCCCAGAGCACTGCAACGAAAGAGGCATGATTATTCTAACATGTTGGACCTTTATTGACCTGGTACTTTGAGGAATCACTTGTCAGTGCCAGCGGACCTAAGCCATGTGAATAGGACTCCCTTCACAACGATTCCTTCCTACTACTTGTTTGATATATTGACACAGTTATCGTCATCTATCTGCCTTTCTGCAATCCAATCACATCTTCAATGACTTGATCTGGTTCTTTTTCATTCAAACCATCCTGATCCTTCAGTTGGTCATCTCTGCTCCCTACTGCAGCTCAGGTTCTCCTCAAATATCCTCCCTCTCGATCTTGCTGAACAGCCCCATCCTATTCCTCGACCCTCTACCCATATCGGTGTATGACAAATGTAGTCGGTGCGCCCATAAGCTCCAATTGTCATCATCATCTGTCCATCTCCTCCCGTCTCCCGTCTCCCGTCTCCCGTCTCCCGTCTCCCGTCTCCCGTCTCCCGTCTCCCGTCTCCCGTCTCCCGTCTCCCGTCTCCCGTCTCCCGTCTCTCGCCTCCTATCTGCCCGTCTCCCGTCTCCTATCTGCCCGTCTCCCGTCTCCCGTCTCCCGTCTCTCGCCTCCTATCTGCCCGTCTCCCGTCTCCCGTCTCCCGTCTCCCGTCTCCCGTCTCCCGTCTCCCGTCTCCCGTCTCCCGTCTCTCGCCTCCTATCTGCCCGTCTCCCGTCTCCCGTCTCCCGTCTCCCGTCTCCCGTCTCCCGTCTCCCGTCTCCCGTCTCCCGTCTCCCGTCTCCCGTCTCCCGTCTCCCGTCTCCCGTCTCCCGTCTCCCGTCTCCCGTCTCCCGTCTCCCGCGACTCAGTACTAACCTGGACGCCCTGTGCTCGGGCTGCCGGCCGGGGCCGTACAGGCTGGCCGTCGTGTCGCTGCCCTCGGATGTCGTCTCCGGCTCGAAGAAGAGCACGGCCGGCTCCTCGGCGGCGCCGCCCGGCGGTGAGCGGATGAACCTGGCCGGTGGCTGGGGCACGCAGTGCGGCACGATGGCCTGCTCGGGCGGCTGCTCCGGCGCAGAGGGGGCCGGCTCCGGCGGCGGCCGCGCCGTGTCAGCAGAGCAGCTGCTGCGAACTGCCGGAACACAGCGGGGCTCAGTCTGACGCTGTTCAGCAGGGGAAATATCAGCCACGGATGCCATCCTCGTGAACAGCACGCGATATGCCTGTGGTGTCTGACGGATGTTACGCGCACTTCGATACTTGGCAGCATGGCTCACCTGAGGTGAGCCATGCTGATTCAGCGTGAACCCATGACTCACCTAAGGTCAGACTCAGCGTGAACCCATGGCTCACCTGAGGTCAGACTCAGCATAGACTCATGACTCGCCTGAGGTCAGATTCAGCATACTCATGACGCACCTGATATCAGACTCGGTGTGAACCCTTGACTTGCCTGATATCAAACTCGGTGTAAACCCATGACTCACCTGATATCAAACTCGGTGTGAACCCATGACTCACCTGAGGTCAGACTCAGTGTGGACTCTGCGTTGTGGATCACGCTGGTCAGCTGGTCCATTGCCTCCTGAATGGCGGCCGCCTCGGAGCGGCGTTTCAGCGTGCCCTGGCCAGGTTTCGCCTCGAACGCGCTGTTCTCGTACACCTGGTGATGAGAAGGAAGGTCAGGTCACAGGACCTTCACAAGGCGGCGGCTCGGTCACAAGGTGGTTTCTCGTAAACCTGGCGTTAGAATAGGAAGGAACACTGCATATTATAAGGCTCAGGTCAGTATAAACCCGAGCGCAGAGTCCTGCTACAGCGGTCCACCAAGTGATGTCGAAGTGTCGAAGTAAAACTATAGACAAACTGAATGCTACATGTCTCACATTTTCTGGAGATGAAAGCAAAATTAATCACAATACATCAATCAGCATACGTTTTCAGACCCAATTCACACAACCCCTCGTCGTGTCCTGTATTTCCTGAGGTGCACCTGGCGGCGACCTGACTCACCTCCTGCGCCTTGCGTCGTCGTGTCCTGTATTTCCTGAGGTGCACCTGGCGGCGACCTGACTCACCTCCTGCGCCTTGTGTCGTCGTGTCCTGTATTTCCTGAGGTGCACCTGGCGGCGACCTGACTCACCTCCTGCGCCTTGTGTCGTCGTGTCCTGTATTTCCTGAGGTGCACCTGGCGGCGACCTGACTCACCTCCTGCGCCTTGTGTCGTCATGTCCTGTATTTCCTGAGGTGCACCTGGCGGCGACCTGACTCACCTCCTGCGCCTTGCGTCGTCGTGTCCTGTATTTCCTGAGGTGAACCTGGCGGCGACCTGACTCACCTCCTGCGCCTTGTATCGTCGTGTCCTGTATTTCCTGAGTTGCACCTGGCGGCGACCTGACTCACCTCCTGCGGCTTGCGTCGTCGTGTCCTGTATTTCCTGAGGTGCACCTGGCGGCGACCTGACTCACCTCCTGCGCCTTGTGTCGTCGTGTCATGTATTTCCTGAGGTGCGCCTGGCGGCGACCTGACTCACCTCCTGCGCCTTGCGTGGTCGTGTCCTGTATTTCCTGAGGTGCACCTGGCGGCGACCTGACTCACCTCCTTCACCTCCTGCGCCTTGTGTCGTCGTGTCCTGTATTTCCTGAGGTGCACCTGGCGGCGACCTGACTCACCTCCTGCGGCTTGTGTCGTCGTGTCCTGAATTCCTGAGGTGCACCTGGCGGCGACCTGACTCACCTCCTGCGGCTTGTGTCGTCGTGTCCTGTATTTCCTGAGGTGCACCTGGCGGCGACCTGACTCACCTCCTGCGCCTTGCGTCGTCGTGTCCTGTATTTCCTGAGGTGCGCCTGGTGGCGACCTGACTCACCTCTTGCGCCTTGCCTCGTCGTGTCCTGTATTTACTGAGGTGCACCTGGCGGCGACCTGACTCACCTCCTGCGGCTTGCGGCGCGGCAGTGTGAGTGTTCCGCTGCCCCGGTTCGGGTCGAACAGGATCATGTCGTTTTTCACCTCGATCGTCTCCTCACAAACTTTCTCCTTCTCAAAGTCGTCACCGGCCGACCGACGCACAGTCTGTGGGAAAAACAGTGACGTCAGACGATCAGTGAGTGACGTCAGAAATCGGATACGCTTCGATGTACTGGTGACAAATAAAAGTACGCATTTACTTGGGAGGGTATCTTTATAGATGGACGTATATGTAATCGATTATACAGTCCTGACGGTGAATTTGATCCATTGCTAAGCTGACCGAGGCTTAGTTATTGTAATGAACGTTAGCAGCAGTGACGCCATGTGCGTACCTTCTCCTCACATGTTTCTCGTTATCCTACTCGCTGCTCTATGCACCGTCTCCTCACCTGTTTCTCGTTGTCCTCCTCGCTGCTCTCCTTCTCCTTCTCCTCGACCTTGGCCTCCTTGACGCTGGCCGGCGACCGTGTGACGTCACTGCCGCCGCTCTGAACCGACGCCGACAGCGACGAGAGCGACGACACGCCCGATGCCGTGGAGCTGACCTCGACGCGCGCGCCATCTTCCGGCCGCAGTGAGAGGCTCGAGTAGCGCGGCCCGCCGCCGGGAGGCTCTGCCGTCTGCGGCGAACTCTCGCGACTGAGTCGCTTCGTCAGCGAGTCGCACTCCTCCTTGGTGAGCAGCAGCTGCGACTTGTAGAAGTCGATCTGCTTCTCGAGCTCCTCGACGCGGCTGCGGTGGCGCGCCTCGTTCAGACGCAGCGTCTGGATGCTGTTCTCGTGGCGCTGCAGGACAGCAGAGCGGGAGCTGCGCGTTACATTACTTGTCATCGGGGGTTAGGTGAGTTATAGCACATCACGTCACGGTACATGTTTGGCGGAGATGGCAGGACCACTCATAGCAGCCCTCAGAAGCCAGTATTTTCCCAGGGCAAATCATGTATGTATCCTTATTCTGATAGGTATCAGTTGGGTGGTTTCTTCTGCGATTACATGGAACATGACACTGAGCGTAACCCGCTCCGTGCCGGGGGTCGTTTAGACGCCTCCCAAAGGTTTTCGAGGATAGCGAAAAACGGCAGCGCGCAGCGCCGCCGCTTTTGGCACAGCTGTTGGCCCATCAATTGCGCACATTTTATAGAAAAAATCTTCAGGTCATCTCAGGTCAGGTCACCAGACCAGGTCACGTGACCCCACCTCCAAACATGTTTCCGGTCGTACCACAGTCACAGTTTTTGGCCGATCGATTTCGTACTTACAGGATTCCATAATACCAACAGTACATACAATACGTGTATCTCGGATTTTCTTTATATCGGTGTCCTAAGGTCGGGTCAATTTCGTGACCTCCCCATTATAAGTCAATGGGGAAATAATCAACTGCTTCCTATTCTGAGAATACGACTTATATCAGCCCAATTCCTTCTGGATCATGTTATCATAGGCCATTATTGAATTTCCAGATGCAATTTTTGTTCAGTGACCCCTACAGGGTCAGATGAGGTCATCTGAGGTCACCATCACCTTTTTGTCAATAACTCTCGACAAAATCAAGATAGAGAAGTGAAACTGGCACCAATGCGTTTATCTCGTCGAGACACGTCTCCCAATGTGCAACATGACCTAATTGGGTCACCACTTGACCTTGACCTGAGGTCAAATTTATAAGTTGACTTAACCTGGTCATCATGCATATGAGACGAAGCGCCTTGACGGGACAAACACGATGACATCAAAATGATTTCCCTATCTTTGTTAGGTAAAACGATATTTGGGAAAACTGTTTTGCTAAAAAATAGTCTTTTTGACATTTGATGAGCTCTGGAGCCTAAACTATTCACTTGAACTCAAATCTGAGGACACTTTATCGATTGCATTTTTCAAGGAATTTCTACTGTCGTTTTCTGTTTGTTCCTAGCTATCATAGTTCCTGTGCTATCTGGGAATGTCTGGAGCGAAGTCCTAAAACTTGAAAATCTGACCCTTGATGACCTCCGCTGACCTCAATATTGACCTGATACAAATTGCCTGAAATAGTTTCAAAATGTATTTTGACGAACTTTCGAATGGTGGTTTTCGTTTTTGTCTACGTTCCATAGGAGCCAGCCGAGTTAGAGAGGGGGCGTCGAAACGCCCCCCCCCCCCTCGGCACGTCGAAGGTGGCGTCGAGTACCGGCACGGCGCGGGTTAAAATTCTGCTTGGTGGAATGATCCTCAGCAATAGAATGGTCGACGCAAATATTAAATCACAAAATAAATTAATGTCGTAGTAACATTAACCCGGGAGTCAAGAGGGCCAGCTGTGTCAGTTGTCTTCATGATAAGCAAATTACAAAAATTGCATGACTTTGTACAGAAATAAACAAATTAAAGTCGGCATTGGCTCTTCCCTTTCAACATGTCCAGCCAACCTGTACTGCAAAAGCTGCATATCTGCCGTCCGAGCAGCGCCCACCTTGATATCGTCCTTGAGCTGGTCCTTCTGCTGTCGGAGTCGGGCCGACTGTTCGCGCTCCTGTTGCAGCAGCTGGTACAGCTCCTCCACGTCCGTGTACTGCCGCTGCCACCGCTCCAGCTCCGCACGGATCGCCGCGTGCTCGTTGTTGGACGACGACAAGAACTGGCCGCGGCACCGGGACGCATGTCAGACGCCGCACACACCGGACATGTCAGACGCCGCACACACCGGACATGTCAGACGCCGCACACACCGGACATGTCAGACGCCGCACACACCGGACATGTCAGACGCCGCACACACCGGACAAAGGCACTAACATTTTCCCAAATAATGGCCTATGTAGAAATTTGTCCGCGAGTGGATACGTTTCCTAAAAAGTGCATTCGATTTTAAACTATCTTATGCAGTGTCATCACATCAGTGGAGATAAGCAAATAGACGATCTGATAAGTGAAACTCTGACAATCAATACTGACTGAGTAAATGGCCAGAACACTTCCGCCGCGGGGAATCGATTTTAAGGGCCTGTTTCGTGTGATTCGCTCACCTTCTTGATGACGTTGACATCGAAGCCGGCCTCCTCGATCTCTGCCTGCAGGTGGACGCGCTCCTTGCGGTCCGCGGCGGTCTCGGCCAGTTTGTTCAGGAACTGCAGACATGCCACCTGGAAACTGGGGCGACAACAGTGGTGAGGAGTCACACGACTGTGCTGCACCACATCCATATCACATCGGCCGGCAGCAGCCACCTCAGAAGATGAATATTGCACCTTGAAATATGGCCAGGTACAGAACACCACGGGTGTATAATCGGTGATCTCCCTCAGAAAACGCATGAATGTATGCTATGAAAACAGCGGTCAGGTGTTATGCCTGAATCGAGTCTCCCATGACGGAGGTTGGGTGGGCGGAGTTTCCCAGGCCGGAGGTGGAGCGGGCGGAGTTTCCCATGGCGGAGGTGGAGCGGGCAGAGTTTCCCATTGACGGAGGTGGAGTGGGCGGAGTTTCCCATGACGGAGGCGAAGTGGGCGGCCGCCGGTCTCACCTGGCCACCCCGAACGAGGTGAGCATGCCGATCAGGAACTTGAAGCGGACCGGCTCGCCGAACCTTAGCCGCAGCGTGGAGGCCGCCTCCAGCACCTGCTCGTGGCCGCGAGGCGGCGTCTCGCAGGCCACAGTCAGCAGCTGAGCGGCAGACGGAGGGAGGCGGGGGTCAGCTGAGCGACAGATGGAGGGAGGCGGGGGTCAGCTGAGCGACAAACGGAGGGAGGGGTGTTAGCTGAGCGACAGACGGAGGGAGGCGGGGGTCAGCTGAGCGGCAGACGGAGGGAGGGGTCAGCTGAGCGACAGACGGAGGGAGGGGTGTTAGCTGAGCGACAGACGGAGGGAGGCGGGGGTCAGCTGAGCGACAGACGGAGGGAGGCGGGGGTCAGCTGAGCGACAGACGGAGGGAGGCGGGGGTCAGCTGAGCGATGGACGGAGAGGAGGCGGGGGTCAGCTGAGCGACAGACGGAGGGAGGCGGGGGTCAGCTGAGCGACAGACGGAGGGAGGCGGGGGTCAGCTGAGCGACAGACGGAGGGAGGCGGGGGTCAGCTGAGCAACATACGGAGGGAGGCGGGGGTCAGCTGAGCGACAGACGGAGGCGGGGGTCAGCTGAGCGACAGACGGAGGGAGGCGGGGGTCAGCTGAGCGACAGACGGAGGGAGGCGGGGGTCAGCTGAGTGACAGACGGAGGGAGGCGGGGGTCAGCTTCACAGACGGAGGGAGGCGGGGGTCAGCTGAGTGACAGACGGAGGGAGGCGGGGGTCAGCTTCACAGACGGAGGGATCGCGCGGCAGACGAACACACGATGTAGGGGCAGCTCGAGTAGAACGCACCGACTTGATTGACGATTGGATGAGAGTGAGATTAGGTTGGACAAATGTGGGTGAGCAGCAGCGAAATTGTGATGCCTTTAAAATTGGTGTCACGCTATGAAAGGTGTTAGAACAAACAGCTGTGCAAGTGATGGGCTATACCTGCACGCTTCTCAAGTGGAAGATAAATGCAGGCATTGGCATAATTAGGGCATTTCAATGATGCTCCATCTATGCAAGAAGTCTTATTCATTGTCGATAGTGAATGCCGCAATCTATACTAGCTTAACGTTTCAAAACAACAAAGCTGATCTCGAGGGAAGGCCACGGGCAGATCCTCCACTACACTCGCGTCATCTCTAACCGAACCATTAGTTCCCTGCCTGCCGCTAGATGGCGGCAGCAGTGCGTCTCACCTCTAGCGCCAGTGTACGCGACTTGCTGAAGTTGCTCATGATGCAGACTGCCACCGTGTAGAGGCCATGGCCGTAGCCGACCAGCTTGCCGGCCGTCTCCTCGCATCGCAGACAGTGTTTGAGGCAGAGCAGGCAGTCGTACTCGTCCGTCAGCGCGCGACGGAAGAAGTTGTGGTGCTCCTTGGAGCGCAGAGTGCCATTCATGGACGCTGAAAAACGGAGCAGAAGAGCAGGTTAGTCTGAGCTTAGAAGACAAATGTGGAGCCATTTATTGTATTTCCAACAAAAAAGTTGTTCCATTCACAACAACAAAAACGTTTGAATGCTAAATGTAAAGAGAACGTAATTTATGGATTGAAATAAGCACGTGTGAAGACAGCAACATCGGACAGCACTCGTCAACTGTTCTAATAGCAAGGGCGTAACCAGGGGGCAAGGGGGAATGCCCCCTGGAGGCCAGGCGGCCCCTCTTGCGACCGAGTGAAGGCCCCCCGTCGTAACACGTAACACGTATCACGTAACACGAATTAATAACAGCACTTGCTTGTCTGCTAAAGCCATGTATATGTAAATACGTAGAAAAGGGCCTTAACCAGTGTGATAGGGCCTTCTATCAGCTTTTAAAGGGAACCTACCGATCTGCAGAGGGCCCCTGGCGGCATTTTGAGGGCCTCTGTCAGTTGTAAAGGGTCCTCTGCGCACCTGTATTGGGCCCTGCCGATCTGTAGAGGGTCCCTGCCGATCTGGAGGGGGCCCTCTGCCAGCCTTTAGAGGGCCCTGCTGATCTGTAGATTGCTCTTCCAATCTGTTGAGGGCCTCTGCCAGTATTTAGAGGGCCCTGCCGACCGGTAGAGGGCCCTCTTCCAGGCTTTAGGGGCCCTGTCGATCTGCAGAGTGTATCAGACAATCTGTAGAGGGCCCTCTGCTGGCCTTTAGAGAGCCCTGCCGAATTGGCAGGGCACTCTGGAAGCCCGGCCGATCTGTAGAGGGCCCTCTGCCGGCCTTTAGATGGCCCTGCCGACCTTCAGAGGGTCATTCCGGCCTTTAGAGGACCCTGTCGGGCTTTAGAGGGTCCTGCCGATCTGTAGAATTTTAATAATTTGTTTCTTAGATGAAACATCATCTATTATTACCATTTTATGCCTCTTATTAATATATGACTCTATCGTGTTGTAGAAACCCCTCGTATCACAATGCGGTGTATTTTTTCAAGATAATTGATAAGCAAACTGTATCCAAAGCTTTCCATAAATCAAGGCATAAGGAACATGTTATTTCGTTATTGTGTAGATATTTGTTTAACTTCATCGTACATGTGCACAATCGGCATGTACGTAGTGTGTCGTTTCCTGAATCCGAATTTAAGAAGATTTAGGATAATATTAATTATTACACCGCGCCCCGCTGGAGGTGGCAGAATTTGCCCCCCCCCCCTCCGGGATTTTCTCAATAATTTGAAAACAATGATAGATATCGACGTCAATATTTCAGTACCTTATGCTGCATCAATTATACGTCTTATCAAAACATTTCCATGACAATGGTGGAGAGCTTTAGGAGATAATGCCGTTTTAATCACGTCATGTCATATCATTTTTGGTGGAAAAACAATAAATGTTTGAAAAATCGTAGAAAATCGAGTTTTGAAGCAAATTGGAAATAAAACGCTGAAAGAAAGCAAATGACATTATATTCAAAATAGCCATCTCCGATTTCCAAAATTTTTGAGTTTTTAACTCCCAAAAATAGAAGAACTTATATTTGTCGTTGTTGCAAACGTATTTGTCGCAGACTAGCACACTGCTAATGCCCATTTTTGTACATTTCACTGTAGTACGATAACCAAAGATGTTGATATATTTACCCATCGGTTATCACCTTGGACCGGGCCGATGTCACCCACCCACAGCAGCCTATCTGGCACACATTGCTCGGCCAATGAGCAGGCCCGCTTCCCAGAGCTGGCTGACCGCGACGTCACGGTATGTGTGTGTGTGTGACGTCACGGTCCACTGAAGTCCGGCCCGCTGTCGATTGGCCGATCAAAACAGATGACTCGCTCCGGCGACTACAACGGGACAGCAGACGGGGCGGGACGGCCGAGAGGGGGAGGGCGGATCCTGCCCGCTTTACTCAGGAGAGCCGTGCTGAGACGAACCGCTGTACGGTGTGAGGTGGTCTCTACTGACCCGTGTCGGGTTCCGGGGGCCGCTATGGCCCAACGGTCACGACTGGATGTCAGTGATAAACTGACACAGACAGCAGGGTGACACCCGGTCACTGGCAGCTGGATGTCAGTGATAAACTGACACAGACAGCAGGGTGACACCCGATCACTGGCAGGGCACGTTTCTCAAAGCTTTCGCCGCTCCTCATGCGTCATTTCATTAACTCATCTTGACAGCGTCCAACTAAATAATTCAATATTGTTCCTCCTGAGTCATGACAAAATAGACTTCCTTAGGTACCCATGCCAGCCCAGAACCCACTGAAAATCCAAAATTGCCTAAGAAGATCGTACCCATTGGTATATCCCTACTACTTAGGTACCAGTGGTGAGCAGGCACGTAGCCAGAATTTGTCTTAGGATTTTTCTCAAATTTGTTTCTACCACGACCGTGGTAGAAGCAAATTTCGCTCCTCAGCCATATGTTTTTTACTGACCGTAGGGGGGGGGGGGGGGGGGGGGGCGGCCGGGTCGTGAGAGAATCTCGTTTTATCTAGTGTTAATTTATTTTGCTCAGGGGGGGGGGGGGGGGGGGGGGATGGCCCGTGCCCCCCCCCCTTGGATAAGTCCCTGTGAGCACATTGCCACAATATCTTACATTTGGCTGACAGGTGGATTTCCGACTGTTGACCTGTATTTCTCGGCCCCGTATTCCACCTGTTAGCACAGAGCTGCGCTATTCCTGTTCCGTGTGGTAATGCGCTCCATTACCTGGCGACCCGTCACTATCCGTCACTATCCGTCACTATCCGTCACTATCCGTCACTATCCGTCACGATCGCATTATTCGCACGTGACCTGATGCGTCACCCCGCCTCTGATGACAGGGCAGCCGCCTGTCACGGGCATAATCGTCATCAGTTCCACCCCCTATACCGGACACATCGGCACGAGACGACGGGCGGCTGAAGGCAGGTCAGATCTCAACATTGCCCTGGCTACTGCAACCTGTCGACAGTATTTATAACTCCACAACACTGACACCTAACGGCAGGAGTTAGAACTCCACAACAGAGAGCACAGGGTCGGCGGAATCACGAGCAACTCAGGCAATGGCGTCCGTCACGCCCAAAGCCACAGTCACCACGTCGCCATGCTTATTACAGGCCGCCGCGACCGGGCTTTAGCTTTTGTCACGGCTCTTGACGCGTGACATGACTGCCGCTTCCCTAACCTGCGTGACGTGACTGCCGCTTCCCTAACCTGCGTGACATGACTGCCGCTTCCCTAACCTGCGCCGCATGACTGCCGCTTCCCTAACCTGCGCCGCATGACTGCCGCTTCCCTAACCTGCGTGACATGACTGCCGCTTCCCTAACCTGCGTGTCATGACCGCCGCTTCCCTAACCTGCGTGTCATGACCGCCGCTTCCCTAACCTGCGTGACGTGACTGCCGCTTCCCTAACCTGCGTGACATGACTGCCGCTTCCCTAACCTGCGTGTCATGACCGCCGCTTCCCTAACCTGCGTGACATGACTGCCGCTTCCCTACCCTCCGTGACATGACCGCCGCTTCCCTAACCTGCGTGTCATGACCGCCGCTTCCCTAACCTGCGTGACATGACTGCCGCTTCCCTAACCTGCGTGACATGACCGCCGCTTCCCTAACCTGCGTGACATGACTGCCGCTTCCCTACCCTCCGTGACATGACCGCCGCTTCCCTAACCTGCGTGACATGACTGCCGCTTCCCTAACCTGCGTGACGTGACTGCCGCTTCCCTAACCTGCGTGACATGACTGCCGCTTCCCTAACCTGCGTGACATGACGGCCGCTTCCCTAACCTGCGTGACATGACTGCCGCTTCCCTAACCTGCGTGACGTGACTGCCGCTTCCCTAACCTGCGTGACGTGACTGCCGCTTCCCTAACCTGCGTGACATGACTGCCGCTTCCCTAACCTGAGCCGCATGCCTGCCGCTTCCCTAACCTGCGTGACGTGACTGCCGCTTCCCTAACCTGCGTGACGTGACTGCCGCTTCCCTAACCTGCGTGACGTGACTGCCGCTTCCCTAACCTGCGCCGAATGACTGCCGCTTCCCTAACCTGCGTGACGTGACTGCCGCTTCCCTAACCTGCGCCGAATGACTGCCGCTTCCCTAACCTGCGTGACGTGACTGCCGCTTCCCTAACCTGCGCCGAATGACTGCCGCTTCCCTAACCTGCGTGACGTGACTGCCGCTTCCCTAACCTGCGTGACATGACTGCCGCTTCCCTAACCTGCGTGACATGACTGCCGCTTCCCTAACCTGCGTGACGTGACTGCCGCTTCCTTACCCTCCGTGACGTGACTGCCGCTTCCCTAACCTGCGTGACGTGACTGCCGCTTCCCTAACCTACGTGACGTGACTGCCGCTTCCCTAACCTGAGCCGCATGCCTGCCGCTTCCCTAACCTGAGCCGCATGCCTGCCGCTTCCCTAACCTGCGCAGCGGTCTGAAGCCCAGCCCGCTGCCGTTCCGCTTCGGCCGCAGGTGGTGCGCTGAAGAACCACGCTGAGACTCCACGCTGAGACACCGCGCTGAGACACCGCGCTGAGCCACCACGCTGAGGAACCACGCTGAGGCTCGCCAGCACACTCAGTCTGTACGAGTGCAGTTACAGTGCAGTGGTCCGGAGAAATCCCGCAGAAAGGGCAGGAGGCCGGCAAAAACACATTTCTCTGTCTTCCCAACAGATAATCGCGTGGCGAATGAGGATCCACGCGTGAAACAGAAGTTGGACAATGGACGTCTAGAACAATGGACCAGCAAAGAAAGGCAACAAGAACTGGACTGTAGTCCAGTGGCGGGTAGGGTGTGAAACCCTATTAGAGTGGGACTGCTGTAACAATTTAACGCACGAAAATGAATTACAAGGCGTAAATAATAGGGTTTTTAATTATATATTCCTGGTGTCCAACACAAAATGAAACCATCGGCACTCGGAAAACAATGACAAAGTGCGCTGCAGCTACGGCAGCCGAAGACAGCGACCAAGGCGATCAGCATATATCCATACCGCGCCAACCGGTATAAAATGCAAATTCCGACGTCAGCCACCCGCACAGCGGTCATCAGAACAGCAGACGGCTACTCAGTCTGTCCTGTTCCGCACGGCCGCGCTGGCCTGTCAGCGACCTCCCTCAGCACAGCTGTGTGACCGCCGGTACTGGCTGTCACAACAGCAGCCGGCAGTAGCAGCAGCCGGGCAGTGGCCCGTCACAGCAGCTCTGGTCCTGCCCGTCACAGCAGCTCTGGCACTGCCCGCCACAGCCGTGGGTGGCTGACGGGCCTCCAATCGACAGCGCCGGCGGGGGTGCGATAGAGCCGTGCTCCGCCGACTGACTGACTGACTGACTGACTGACTGACTGACTGACTGACAGCCGGCGTCATTTCCACTGACAGGTCCCTGTGACGGGTCCCCGGCGGAGCTGTCGGCAGGACGGCGGGCGGCCGACCACCGGCCAGGTCCTACAGCAACATTACCACCGGCCATGGCCGCCGCGGGGCGCCACCTCCTCCGCAGTACTCAATATGTATCGATCGAACTACAATGGGTGGTAACCGTCCGCTCCTGCTCTATACATACCCCGCGGTGGCCCCTACATGGACCGCATGCTGGACTTGGACTGTCTTTTGTCTGTCTTTTGATGTACATTTGACCAAAACGTGCTTACATGAACAACTCGTTCTTTTGAGTATGTGTGCAGCGTGCCTTTTGCTGCACATTAATTTAAATCCTTTCAGTTACTTCGGATTCCACATGCAGGCTGATGGAATGGTGACGAATTAGAGTATTTGAAATTGTCGAATAGCAGTGCTTAAATTCAGCACCTTCCAGTGAATTGTATTGTTTTGGTTGCGGATTTCGCTGCCAGTGCGCATGTCTCGCTGTTACACTATGTCCGCTGTCATGTTACACTGTGTCCTCTGTCCTGTTACACTGTGTCCGCTGTCATGTTACACTGTGTCCGCTGTCCTGTTACACTATGTCCGATGTCCTGTTACACTGTGTCCGCTGGCATGTTACACTGTGTCCGCTGTCCTGTTACACTATGTCCGATGTCCTGTTACACTGTGTCCGCTGACATGTTACACTGTGTCCGCTGTCCTGTTACAATGTATCCGCTGTCCTGTTACACTGTGTCCACTGTCCTGTTACACTATGTCCGCTGTTCTGTTGCACTGTGTCCGCTGTCCTGTTACACTGTGTCCGCTGTTCTGTTGCACTGTGTCCGCTGTCCTGTTACACTGTGTCCGCTGTCATGTTACAATGTGTCCGCTGTCCTGTTACACTGTGTCCGCTGTTATGTTGCACTGTGCCCGCTGTGCTGTTACACTGTGCCCGCTGTGCTGTTACACTGTGTACGCTGTTCTGTTGCACTGTGCCCGCTGTGCTGTTACACTGTGTCCGCTGTCCTGTTACACTGTGCCCGCGAACAGCTGTGCACACGAGTCGCCATAACGTCTACGGCAGATTGTTCCGGAACTATAGAAACTCTCGCTCCTCCGCCTTGGAGTAGGGGCTGAGACTGGGTGGGCGGCGGAGGTCCACACTGCCACCTCTGCACCTGCCTTCAACCGCGCCCTGATTCCACGCCACATTCCACGGTGGAGTGTGAAGCGGAGGGACGGGGTGGGTGCGAAGCGGAGGGACGGGGCGGGTGTGAAGCGGACAGACGGGGCGGCGGGGTGTGAAGCGGACGGACGGGGCGGAGTGTGAAGCGGAGGAAGTGGACAGCAGGCGCCAACCCGCCATCAGATGCGCCTCGAACGCGACACCACGAGACTGCCGGCTGATTTGGCTGGACAGCGCGAGACTGCCGGCAGACCCCGCTGCCACGGTCCGGTGTGCATATCTGGTTCCGGTGTAATTAATTTCGCTCAGCGGGATGTGGCGGTGATACCCGTGAAAGGTGGCGATTTCGCGCGTCTCGGCCCCGCCCCGTCCGGTCAGCGGGCCGTATCTGAGTGTGCGGCCGTATCTGAGTGTGCGGCCGTATCTGAGTGTGCGGCCGTATCTGAGTGTGCGGCCGGATCAGAGTGTGCGGCCGTATCTGAGTGTGCGGCCGGATCAGAGTGTGCGGCCGTATCTGAGTGTGCCGCCGTATCTGAGTGTGCGGCCGTATCTGAGTGTGCGAGCCGTATCTGAGTGTGCTGAGTGTACCTTAGTGTGCGGCCGTACTGAGTGTGCGGCCGTACTGAGTGTGCGGCCCGTATCTGAGTGTGCGGCCGTATCTGAATGTGCGGCCGTATCTGAGTGTGCTGAGTGTACCTTAGTGTGCGGCCGTATCTGAGTGTGCAGCCCGTATCTGAGTGTGCGGCCGTATCTGAGTGTGCGGCCGTTTCGCTCGGGACGGCGTCTCTCGTGCGAGCGTTCTCAGCGGTGTGTGGCGGGTTTCACGTGGACGGCGGCTGAGTAGTCTCCGTTCCCACAGTGCCGCCGTGGCTTGGACGGTGGCTGAGTCGTCTCTGTCCCCACAGTGTCGCCGTGTCACAGGTCTCCGTCCCACAGTGTCGCCGAGGCGTGGACGGCGGCTGAGTCGTCTCCGTCCCACAGTGTCGCCGTGTCACAGGTCTCCGTCCCCACAGTGTCGCCGTTTCACAGGTCTCCGTCCCCACAGTGTCGCCGTGGCGTGGACGGCGGCTGAGTCGTCTCCGTCCCACAGTGTCGCCGTGTCACAGGTCTCCGTCCCACAGTGTCGCCGAGGCGTGGACGGCGGCTGAGTCGTCTCCGTCCCACAGTGTCGCCGTGTCACAGGTCTCCGTCCCCACAGTGTCGCCGTTTCACAGGTCTCCGTCCCCACAGTGTCGCCGTGGCGTGGACGGCGGCTGAGTCGTCAGACACGGCGCAGACGGACGGCGCCGGGCTGAGACGGAAACGGTCGGCACTAGGCAGCGTCAGCCCTGTGGCTTTACATGTCACGTTCGCAGTCGGTCTCAAATGCACTGTGAGAGCGCGGATACATCTGTGACTGTATCCACGATGTCATACCTGCATAGTCAGTCTGGGAGAGCTGAATCATCTTCAGCAGGTCCAGCAGCGCCGTGACGCCATCGTAGGGCTCGGCCACGAACTCCCGCACGAAACTGGAACACAACACGGCCGTCACTCGTCACGAAACTGGAACACAACACGGCCGTCACTCGTCACGAAACTGCAACACAACACGGCCGCCACTCGTCACGAAACTGGAACACAACACGGCCGCCACTCGTCACGAAACTGGAACACAACACGGCCGCCACTCGTCACGAAACTGGAACACAACACGGCCGCCACTCGTCACGAAACTGGAACACAACACGGCCGCCACTCGTCACGAAACTGGAACACAACACGGCCGCCACTCGTCACGAAACTGCAACACAACACGGCCGCCACTCGTCACGAAACTGGAACACAACACGGCCGCCACTCGTCACGAAACTGGAACACAACACGGCCGTCACTCGTCAGGCACATGGGGCTCAGAGGTACTCTCAGACGCATGGCGTTGGTAGTATGTGTTAAAGTTCGTCAAATCAAACATCGTAACAACATAGGGAAAAAGGGCAACAAGACAGAACGAATTTCACCAGCTCTACAGTAAATACGACACAACCGCAAACAATGGAACGCAAACAGTTTGAACACTATCAAATAAATCACTGACATCGACATCGACATTAAATGGAGTAAAGCCGACGTATTGAGCATGTCATGACTATATTATATGTGACGTTCGTGACAGCCTGTTTAGCTCAGCCAAGTCAAGCCGGCACTCTGCGGCAGCCTCTCTGTCTCTCCCCGCCCCAGAGCGGGATGCCTTTTCTGCCGCTCGACACATCAAGCGAGCCACTCGACCCCAAACGCGAGCCACTCGCGTCTGGCGTCATTCAGCGTCGCCGCTGCTGCCACCAAATCATCATTCCGGGCTCTGGCGACACGGTGCGCCCTTCACGGAGAAAGTATCGGCTCCTGGAGATTTACGGGGCGATGTTACGATCACGAACATTGTGCGGAGCGCGAGTGCCGCCTGAAATCGGCCACGGGCGGCCTGTCAGCGGCCGATAAAACACCGAGAGTGGAGAGTGGTGAGCGTTAACCGCGACCCGTGACCCGTCAACGAGGAATACTGAGCGGCTTCAGGTATGTCCCAGACTGTGGCCGTCTTGGATAAGGAGTGGGACTGACTACTCCAAAACTTATCTCAAGAGAAAGGTGGAGAAAGTGGGCTTCCAGATAGGAAGTATATTGCAGAGCATTTAAGACATAGTCGGTATGTCAAAATGTGAGTTTAGAAAGAATTTTTACAATACAACGCTTTTATATAAAGGTGCATCTTTTGGAATTGTGTATTGCTTACATTACACTGAATTGTGTATTGCTTACATTACATTACACTGCTGTATTCAAAGGAAATGTTTCTCATCCAGCAGATATCCTGGATTTCTGAACAAGTGTTGATACCTGCCAGAAGGCTATATCTTTAAAACAAGATAATGCTTAAGTCGCCTTCCCATCACCTTAATTATACCTGCATTATCCTAGTAATTACTTGACGTAATTGGGCAATCAACCATGTGAAACGAGCCTCGGCTCTTCTCGAGCAGTATGGGTTTCTCGTATATCGCGGCGCCTTCTCACCGCTAAATTCTCCTCCACCCATGGGGTGTGGTGTTTTTGTGGTGCTTTGTAGTGTTTTTGTGGTGTTTTTCCCGGTTGCGGCGGCTGCCGGACGGGATTAATGCACGGAACGTCAGCCGTCAGCCGTCTCGTTAGGAGGGCGGGGCGCCGAGGTGCAGGGTAATTGGCCGTAAAGATAGCCGACTGCGGCTACCGCTTTACGGCCACTGGTCAGACGGATGCCCTCAGGGCACGAGACGGGATTGGAAACCAAAGTGGCTGTGGGAAATCACTTAGAGCTGCCCTTGTTAAACTTCTGGTATAGTTTTGAAGGGTATATGCTGTGCAGTAGCGGCGGATCGTATTTTCGGATGGGGGGGGGGGGGGGGCAAAGAAAACCAGGGGTCCTTCGGCCAAAGGGCCCCCTCCCACGGCCAAAGGCCCCCAGCCAAAACATGGCGTGAAATGGTATCTCCTCAGATTTAGGCCACTGTATTTTGCAGGGCTCCTAAATGGTCGCAAAAAAAAAACGTCGGACAGGCCCATGTTGAAGTCTCAGACCTTCCGATGGTCCCCTCAGGCCTATCATGGCCCCTCAGGACGACTGAGGGTCTTCTGTTGGCCTTAGAGGCCCCCTCAAGCTGGCTGGGGTCACCTCGGGGCCCTCGGTCAACTTCTTTGAAGGGCCCCTCTTACAAATTTATCGAGGGGGGGGGGACCATATGTTTGCCCCCGCCCCTTATCCGCCGCCACTGATGCTGTGTACCTATGTGTATGCATACTCAGTTATGCAAAACGAGTGCAAAAGGCAATGCAAAATCTACACACGTTTCGATAACTTTACCGTGGGCGAAGAACTCGTATCACGCACTGACACCTGGTGTTCTGAGCTATGACCGGCCACTCGTCTCCGCGTCCCTTCACCCAGCCGCTCAACACTACTCCGCCACCCGCCCCGTCTCCGCGTCCCTTCACCCTGCCGCTCCACACTACTCCGCCACCCGCCCCGTCTCCGCGTCCCTTCACCCAGCCGCTCCACACTACTCCGCCACCCGCCCCGTCTCCGCGTCCCTTCACCCTGCCGCTCCACACTACTCCGCCACCCGCCCCGTCTCCGCGTCCCTTCACCCTGCCGCTCCACACTACTCCGCCACCCGCCCCGTCTCCGCGTCCCTTCACCCAGCCGCTCCACACTACTCCGCCACCCGCCCCGTCTCCGCGTCCCTTCACCCTGCCGCTCCACACTACTCCGCCACCCGCCCCGTCTCCGCGTCCCTTCACCCTGCCGCTCAACACTACTCCGCCACCCGCCCCGTCTCCGCGTCCCTTCACCCTGCCGCTCCACACTACTCCGCCACCCGCCCCGTCTCCGCGTCCCTTCACCCTGCCGCTCCACACTACTCCGCCACCCGCCCCGTCTCCGCGTCCCTTCACCCTGCCGCTCAACACTACTCCGCCACCCGCCCCGTCTCCGCGTCCCTTCACCCTGCCGCTCCACACTACTTCGCCACCCGCCCCGTCTCCGCGTCCCTTCACCCTGCCGCTCAACACTACTCCGCCACCCGCCCCGTCTCCGCGTCCCTTCACCCTGCCGCTCAACACTACTCCGCCACCCGCCCCGTCTCCGCGTCCCTTCACCCTGCCGCTCCACACTACTCCGCCACCCGCCCCGTCTCCGCGTCCCTTCACCCTGCCGCTCCACACTACTCCGCCACCCGCCCCGTCTCCGCGTCCCTTCACCCTGCCGCTCCACACTACTCCGCCACCCGCCGCGTCTCCGCGTCCCTTCACCCAGCCGCTCCACACTACTCCGCCACCCGCCCCGTCTCCGCGTCCCTTCACCCTGCCGCTCCACACTACTCCGCCACCCGCCGCGTCTCCGCGTCCCTTCACCCAGCCGCTCCACACTACTCCGCCACCCGCCCCGTCACGCACCGCTGTGCCCGGGGCCGTAAAACACGGAGAGCGCCGTCACACCGCGCCGGCCATGAATACACAGTGTCTCTAATGGCCGGCTGGGCCGCTACGTCCGGAGACGATTCAATAGCCGGCGCCGCGCCGTTAGCGTCGCCAGATGGCGCTATACTGCGCCGTGATGGCGCCGTAACGGCCGCCGGACGTCCCGGCAGAAAGGCACGTGACCAGTGGATGTTTACCGGGCCGGAGTCGGTAACGGAGGGCGACACCGACAGAAAGGCACGTAACCAGTGGATGTTTACCGGGCCGGAGGAGTCGGTAACGGAGGGCGACACCGACAGACCAGGCGGCTGATATGTCGATTACGGGCCGACCTCGTATCCGACTGGACAACTACGGATCACTGCTCTTCCAAATACAGCCATTTGCTGGTGTGGTCCATCACATGGAAAATGTGTTGCCAACGGTCAGCATTGATAGCAGAGAACCCAGGCATGTCTCCAGCGGCCAGGATTGATAGCAGAGAACCCAGGCATGTCTCCAGCGGCCAGGATTGATAGCAGAGAACCCAGGCATGTCTCCAGCGGCCAGGATTGATAGCAGAGAACCCAGGCATGTCTCCAGCGGCCAGGATTGATAGCAGAGAACCCAGGCATGTCTCCAGCGGCCAGGATTGATAGCAGATAACCCAGGCATGTCTCCAGCGGCCAGGATTGATAGCAGAGAGCCCAGGCATGTCTCCAGCGGCCAGGATTGATAGCAGAGAACCCAGGCACATGTAGAGACGCGAGAAGTCCAATCTAAGATTTCCACCCGCCCTACCGCTACAACCCACCTGGGGAAGGACAGCTTCAGGTCCTGTCTGAGCTTCTTCAGCAGCTCAGAGACGTTGGAGAACTGCCGCATAGACATCTCCTGTTTTCCGCTGCGTTCGGCCTTGTTGTCCTTCTTCTTCTTCTCCTTCTTCCCTTCTTTCTCCTTGACGTCGGAGCCATCGATGTAGAGTTTGGTGGCGCCCTTCTTGCCGAACTTGCGCAGCCCGACGATGTAGTCCTCTGCATTGTACAGCGGCGGCCGCAGTTCCTGGAAACAAGAGGAGCCAGACGTTAGTTGTGCCACTCACACATAGCCATGTCTGACATCTGCAGTTCCTGAGAGCAAAACGAGCCAGACGTCAGTTGAGCCACTCACACATAGTCACATCTGTCATCTGCATACAAAACTGTGGTGTGGGGCCGGTGTGGAGACCCCTCACCAATTACTGGTGACCTCTCCCTTCCCCTCTTCTGGTGCGGCGGCACCGCATCCCTCACCAATTACTGGTGACCTCTCCCTTACCCCTCTCCTGGTGCGGCGGCACCCCATCCCTCACCAATTACTGGTGACCTCTCCCTTACCCCTCTCCTGGTGCGGCGGCACCGCATCCCTCACCAATTAGTGGTGGCCAGGGTCACTCGACTGACCTCAGACGTCAGCGAGTATCTCACGCCTGGGCGCTCGGCGGGGGGCCTCGAGCCAAAGTTCACACGAAGTCGTCTCCACTCCACTGTCAGTAACGCACCGCAGCGACAGAGAGGATCACGTGTGTTTGGCAGCTCGTCATGAAAAGTCACTCGTATCCCAGAGTCTGCTGATTGCTTCACAGCAGAGTCTGCAACAACTACTGCCGTAAGCTCACCAGGAAGCGTTACAAACACGTATATATACATGACACGCCCCACTCGGGTCGATCGCACAGCTTTCCACATTGTCACGGGCTGTCGCTGGACCGGCGCTCGGGTGAGCTCTCGATAGTGCTGAGTGGTCAGCTCCCATGGTCAGGCCGGTGACAGAGAAACTGACCAGACCGGCGCTCGAGTGAGCTCTCGATGGTGCTGATTGGTCAGCTCCCATGGTCAGGCCGGTGACAGAGAAACTGACCAGAACCCGGGAACTGGTCCACCCAGAGGCGCAATCAAGTGAGCCGGACAGTAGCCAGGTCCAGTTCAGTACTCCGAATATGAAATTATGGATGATAATGCGTATCTAGTGGAAGAACGCATGTCAACATCCCTCTTCAGTTCTTCACAACGTTTAGCCGCTGTTCCATTTAGCCTGCTTCCTTCGGCATTGCTCTCCTGTTGTATTGTGTTTTGCGCCACTTTCTTGGGCACTTCTTACCTTACAATTTTCACAGTTTGTCTCCACTTTCGCTTCCTGACTCAAGATACAGTCAAACGGCACACGAACCTCCCCGTTTTTCATGCTCTCGCCGCCAGAAGTGACCATGTGGTCCACCCCGCAGCACGTGCGGCCTTTTATCACAGGGTCATGCCGCACGTGACCAAGCTAAATTGGAGACATTGAACGTGCACACGTGTCAAGACCACAAGGAACAAGAAAGAAGGAATCTTTCTTAGCGATCTCTTGACGACGCCCTGCTCGACAGTGGAACTAGGATATGTTTAACTCGCGCTTGACCGGGGGGGGGGGGGGGGCAAATATTGCCCCCCCCCCCCCTTGATGAATTTTCGCGATAATTCGTTACAAAATGAAGCTATCAACGTGAAACTTTGCATACCTTCTCCCACATCAATTCTTCATCTTCTGTGCGAAAATAAAGAAATTGTGTCGTTATTTTTTTAGATATAGAAAATTTAGTGATGTCAATACTCACTACACACGAGTTTTATGATAAATTCCGCTACACTTCAACAGGCCGTACAAATGCTACTGTTTGAGTAAAATTCAACCAAAAACACTTAACGATAGAAAATCGCAAGGTTTACAAAATGGCTATCTCGGATTTGTAAAACTAATGTTTTTTTTTACCCAAAACATTTTTTTAAAAAATCGGAAAAATGGCCACAAAATAAATTTTTCAAAGATATTAAAAAAACGGAATACATGTAACAAAACTAAATATGGACAATACCAAAACAAAATTTCAAAGCAATGTCTTCTTTTTTTACTGACTTATGGCTCCCTAAGTATGAGTAACTCATGAAGTCATATTGTGAAATTGCGTTTTTTGGATACAGACAAATACTTGACAGCACTGTATTTATGAGACAAAACTTGTATAGAAACATGTTTTTGTATTTAGAGTTATTCATTTCAAATTTTGACCATATGTGACCTGAACTTGACCTAAGCTTGACACTAACTTAACTTCAATGAGGTCAGATGGTAAAATGACCATCACTATCTAATTCTACGTGTAAAATAGGCCATACAACATTTATTGCATGACTTTCGGAAATTGTCTGTGTATAGTGACCTTTTGTGACCTGACCTTGACCTTTGCCAACAATATCATTTTAGCTTATGCGGGACGTGTATTATACCTTTGGGAGGACTTTGGGCGATCATGGTCGCAATCAAAGGCTTTGGATGTAAACTATGGTCCATAAACTCAAATGCCTCCATTTTGACCTTTGACCCGACCTTGACCTAATATGTGACCTAATTTCGAAAACTTCGGGTATGTTTTAGATGCGTCTCATTGAGAGCTTTCGAATTCCGCGATGCGCGTCTCGCTGCGATCATTGGTTCCGGAGATAACGAAGGGGGGGGGGGGGCAATATCCCCCTCCCCCGGTCAATGGTGTTCTGCCCGGTACCCCGGTCAAGCGCGGGTTAATATCGCTTTCTGCTGCATAAGACTAACATCAGTGGCGGATCCAGGGGGGGGGGGGGGGGCGTAGGGGCTGAAGCCCCCTGCCTTAGAAAACGGCGCCATTTTTGTATAGGATTTGCCGGCGCCGAAGGCGCCGTAGCGTTTTCGGGAGGCCGCCAGGGCGCCCTTGCGTCTACCAACAGCATCGTAGCACTCTTGGAAGGCACCCTGGCACCCTCAGAAGACATCTTGCCGCCCTCACAACGCATTATGCCGCCCTCGGAAGGTACATCGCCGCCCTCGGAAGGCATTATGCCGCCCTCGGAAGGCACCATGCCGCCCCCGTCACCGAGGAAATATGCCGCCCTCAGGCCTGAAGCCCCCTGCCTTAGAAAATCCTGGATCCGCCCCTGACTAACATGGCTTGCGAAAAACAAATAACGTAACTAACCGGAGCTTCCACCTAGAGTACGTGACATGATGTCGTATTTCGCAGACAACATAGTCACTTCCACAGTTATTTAGGAGTCGTTCACCCTGCCAGTTTTGCGGAAACAGCGTCTTCCCATTGTTTCGGTGGCGGTGATTTAACATCAGGAAGCGCCCGTAAATCCGTCAGCGTGGCAGCTGTGGCGGTTACCATAGTAACGACAAACTTCCGGCACGGGCAGCTGCGGAACCGCAAAACAGACACGATATTAAACGATATTAGATGTGCATTTTAGTGTTCTGTGGAGGTGCACATTCAATGCAGGTGCTACAAGACATTTGACATTTCCTAATTGTTATTTATTATTGTGATTGTGATGAAGAAGCCTGCAAACAACAGTTCTATTGATTTTGTGCCTGCTGTTCGCCACTCCTCGCCAGCTTTTGATAACAGTTACTTGCTTAGGCTGTTTTATATACCGCAGAGTCGAAACTGCGGTATTCCCCATAGAAGATGCTATCATTTCTCTCGGAGCAGAGCAGGCTCAGTCCCGGAGCGCGTGTGTGGCGTCGACCCCACCTCTCATCGCCTCGCCTCGCCTCGCCCCCGGCGCCGGACCGGACCGCCCACACGGTCCCAGCGCCTCGCTCCTCGCCGCTCAATGGAATTGTAAACACCGTCGGTACGTCTGTAATGGGCCACCGCCCGCGGTCACGGTGTCTCGGCCGCTCCACGGTGCCGGGTGGCCGGCGAGGCACGCGTCCCTGTGGTTGTGACCGGGTCAGTCGCCTGATGTCAGGCCACGGCAGAGCCGCAGTGGCACTAACGCAGGCCGGGGTCAGCCGCCTGATGTCAGGCCACGGCAGAGCCGCAGTGGCACTAACGCAGGCCGGGGTCAGCCGCCTGAAGCCACGCTGCGACCGAGCCGACCAGGCTCTGAAGCCGGCCCTGGAACTCGGCCGTGTGCGCTGGGATCACGATATGGAGAGACTATGGGTCTCTTCCCGTGGCACCTCTAACCTCCTCCAAGTTGCTCCAATTTGCAACTGTCCTATACTAATGCGCAGCCAGTTGCAAGTTGGAGCAACTTGGAGGAGGTTAGAGGAGGTTAGAGGCGCCACTGGAACAGGCCTGGTATGTGAGTGACATGGTCATCCACCATCCCGCACAGAGCTGCCCGATCGCGACTTCTTCCCGCTCCGATGATGTCCGGGCGCCAACTCAGCCCGAGACGCCCAGATATTACCGGCACTCAAGTGTCGCGCTGTTTGTCATCTGTCCAGAGACCGTGACGGCAGTATCGTTAGCGGGAAACGGTCCGGCCCCGACCAACGGGAGGCGTCCAACCGATGGCCATCGGTGCCACAGAGGCTAGCGGGTTGCAGACAGTCAATGGTGCAGCGCCAGCTCGGTGGAAGACACTGTCACTGTCGCACGAGACTGTCGGTGTGTGTAGTAAACTGCTGCACATCACTGCACAGTCACTAGCACTGTAGAATAGTGATGAAGAACAGTGAAACGATAGGCGTAGGAACATGGGCCATGTCGGTGGGTCATGGCCCCGATTTATCAGCCATTTTGTATATCTTGTATTATTATTTTGCTTGGTAAGAAAATGTTGCTGGCAAAAGGTTTGCGAGAACGAGAAGAGGCCAAATCTGCAAAGACATCTTCCATGCGGGGGTTGGGTTTTCTCAAAGCCAGATCAAGTTTCACTGCCCCCCCCCCCACTTTTCGTGACGTTCCTACATCCCCGAGTGAGACTACTGCAGATTATCGAGAGTAACTGCATGACAGCCGACGTTCTGACTGAGCTGGTGACGGCTCCCTAGGAATCCGATGCTGAGCTGGTGACGGCTCCTTAGGAATCCGATGCTGAGCTGGTGACGGCTCCCTAGGAATCCGATGCTGAGCTGTGACGGCTCCTTAGGAATCCGATGCTGAGCTGGTGACCGCTCCCTAGGAATCCGATGCTGAGCTGGTGACGACTCCCTAGGAATCCGATGCTGAGCTGGTGACCGCTCCCTAGGAATCCGATGCCGAGCTGTGACGGCTCCTTAGGAATCCGATGCTGGGCTGGTGACGGCTCCCTAGGAATCCGATGCTGCGCTGGTGACCGCTCCTTAGGAATCCGATGCTCAGCTGGTGACCGCTCCCTAGGAATCCGATACTGAGCTGGTGATGCTGAGCTGAGCTGGTGACGGTTCCCTAAGAATCCGATGGAATCGGATGAAAGATCAGTGTTTTTAATAGATGCATACAATGCTTGTACTTAATACTTAACTGTTCGCATGAAGGTGCATGGATAGAGGAAACATAGAGAAAGGGTTTCCGTGGCGCTTTGTGGTTTCACCACCTTACACATCAGCTGAAATGTTGATATTGTCATGAATAAACTCGATGTAAGATTTTGTGTCATTCACATTTGCGCAGTGAAAAGCTGTGACTACATTGCATCAATTTTAACTCTCATTAGATGAGAATTGCTGACTGTCGCTTCAGGGATCCTCCGTCAGAAGGAGCGGTGTGCGGCCGTCCCACTCCGGCACGCGGTGTGGCCTCAGGGATCCTCCTTCAGAAGGAGCGGTGTGCGGCCGTACCACTCCGGCACGCGGTGTTGCCTCAGGGATCCTCCGTCAGAAGGAGCGGTGTGCGGCCGTACCACTCCGGCACGCGGTGTTTCCTCAGGGATCCTCCGTCAGAAGGAGCGGCGTCCCACTCCGGCACGCGGTGTGGCCTCAGGGATCCTCCTTCAGAAGGAGCGGTGTGCGGCCGTACCACTCCGGCACGCGGTGTTGCCTCAGGGATCCTCCGTCAGAAGGAGCGGTGTGCGGCCGTACCACTCCGGCACGCGGTGTGGCCTCAGGGATCCTCCGTCAGAAGGAGCGGCGTCCCACTCCGGCACGCGGTGTGGCCTCAGGGATCCTCCGTCAGAAGGAGCGGTGTGCGGCCGTACCACTCCGGCACGCGGTGTGGTCTCAGGGATCCTCCGTCAGAAGGAGCGGTGTGCGGTCGTACCACTCCGGCACGCGGTGTGGCCTCAGGGATCCTCCGTCAGAAGGAGCGGTGTGCGGCCGTACCACTCCGGCACGCGGTGTGGCCTCAGGGATCCTCCGTCAGAAGGAGCGGTGTGCGGCCGTACCACTCCGGCACGCGGTGTGGCCTCAGGGATCCTCCGTCAGAAGGAGCGGTGTGCGGTCGTACCACTCCGGCACGCGGTGTGGCCTCAGGGATCCTCCGTCAGAAGGAGCGGTGTGCGGCCGTACCACTCCGGCACGCGGTGTGGCCTCAGGGATCCTCCGTCAGAAGGAGCGGCGTCCCACTCCGGCACGCGGTGTGGCCTCAGGGATCCTCCGTCAGAAGGAGCGGTGTGCGGCCGTACCACTCCGGCACGCGGTGTGGCCTCAGGGATCCTCCGTCAGAAGGAGCGGTGTGCGGCCGTACCACTCCGGCACACGGTGTGGCCTCAGGGATCCTCCGTCAGAAGGAGCGGTGTGCGGCCGTACCACTCCGGCACGCGGTGTGGCCTCAGGGATCCTCCGTCAGAAGGAGCGGTGTGCGGCCGTACCACTCCGGCACGCGGTGTGGCCTCAGGGATCCTCCGTCAGAAGGAGCGGTGTGCGGCCGTACCACTCCGGCACGCGGTGTGGCCTCAGGGATCCTCCGTCAGAAGGAGCGGTGTGCGGCCGTACCACTCCGGCACGCGGTGTGGCCTCAGGGATCCTCCGTCAGAAGGAGCGGTGTGCGGCCGTACCACTCCGGCACGCGGTGTGGCCTCAGGGATCCTCCGTCAGAAGGAGCGGTGTGCGGCCGTACCACTCCGGCACGCGGTGTGGCCTCAGGGATCCTCCGTCAGAAGGAGCGGTGTGCGGCCGTACCACTCCGGCACGCGGTGTGGCCTCAGGGATCCTCCGTCAGAAGGAGCGGTGTGCGGCCGTACCACTCCGGCACGCGGTGTGGCCTCAGGGATCCTCCGTCAGAAGGAGCGGTGTGCGGCCGTACCACTCCGGCACGCGGTGTGGCCTCAGGGATCCTCCGTCAGAAGGAGCGGTGTGCGGCCGTACCACTCCGGCACGCGGTGTGGCCTCAGGGATCCTCCGTCAGAAGGAGCGGTGTGCGGCCGTACCACTCCGGCACGCGGTGTTGCCTCAGGGATCCTCCGTCAGAAGGAGCGGTGTGCGGCCGTACCACTCCGGTACGCGGTGTGGCCTCAGGGATCCTCCGTCAGAAGGAGCGGTGTGCGGCCGTACCACTCCGGCACGCGGTGTGGCCTCAGGGATCCTCCGTCAGAAGGAGCGGTGTGCGGCCGTACCACTCCGGCACGCGTTGTTGCCTCAGGGATCCTCCGTCAGAAGGAGCGGTGTGCGGCCGTACCACTCCGGCACGCGGTGTGGCCTCAGGGATCCTCCGTCAGAAGGAGCGGTGTGCGGCCGTACCACTCCGGCACGCGGTGTTGCCTCAGGGATCCTCCGTCAGAAGGAGCGGTGTGCGGCCGTACCACTCCGGCACGCGGTGTGGCCTCAGGGATCCTCCGTCAGAAGGAGCGGTGTGCGGCCGTACCACTCCGGCACGCGGTGTGGCCTCAGGGATCCTCCGTCAGAAGGAGCGGTGTGCGGCCGTACCACTCCGGCACGCGGTGTGGCCTCAGGGATCCTCCGTCAGAAGGAGCGGTGTGCGGCCGTACCACTCCGGCACGCGGTGTGGCCTCAGGGATCCTCCGTCAGAAGGAGCGGTGTGCGGCCGTACCACTCCGGCACGCGGTGTGGCCTCAGGGATCCTCCGTCAGAAGGAGCGGTGTGCGGCCGTACCACTCCGGCACGCGGTGTGGCCTCAGGGATCCTCCGTCAGAAGGAGCGGTGTGCGGCCGTACCACTCCGGCACGCGGTGTTGCCTCAGGGATCCTCCGTCAGAAGGAGCGGTGTGCGGCCGTACCACTCCGGCACGCGGTGTTGCCTCAGGGATCCTCCGTCAGAAGGAGCGGTGTGCGGCCGTACCACTCCGGCACGCGGTGTTGCCTCAGGGATCCTCCGTCAGAAGGAGCGGTGTGCGGCCGTACCACTCCGGCACGCGGTGTGGCCTCAGGGATCCTCCGTCAGAAGGAGCGGTGTGCGGCCGTACCACTCCGGCACGCGTGTGGCCTCAGGGATCCTCCGTCAGAAGGAGCGGTGTGCGGCCGTACCACTCCGGCACGCGGTGTGGCCTCAGGGATCCTCCGTCAGAAGGAGCGGCGTACCACTCCGGCACGCGGTGTGGCCCCAGGGATCCTCGGTCAGAAGGAGCGGTGTGCGGCCGTACCACTCCGGCACGCGGTGTGGCCTCAGGGATCCTCCGTCAGAAGGAGCGGTGTGCGGCCGTACCACTCCGGCACGCGGTGTGGCCTCAGGGATCCTCCGTCAGAAGGAGCGGTGTGCGGCCGTACCACTCCGGCACGCGGTGTGGCCTCAGGGATCCTCCGTCAGAAGGAGCGGTGTGCGGCCGTACCACTCCGGCACGCGGTGTGGCCTCAGGGATCCTCCGTCAGAAGGAGCGGTGTGCGGCCGTACCACTCCGGCACGCGGTGTGGCCTCAGGGATCCTCCGTCAGAAGGAGCGGTGTGCGGCCGTACCACTCCGGCACGCGGTGTTGCCTCAGGGATCCTCCGTCAGAAGGAGCGGTGTGCGGCCGTACCACTCCGGCACGCGGTGTTGCCTCAGGGATCCTCCGTCAGAAGGAGCGGTGTGCGGCCGTACCACTCCGGCACGCGGTGTTGCCTCAGGGATCCTCCGTCAGAAGGAGCGGTGTGCGGCCGTACCACTCCGGCACGCGGTGTGGCCTCAGGGATCCTCCGTCAGAAGGAGCGGTGTGCGGCCGTACCACTCCGGCACGCGGTGTGGCCTCAGGGATCCTCCGTCAGAAGGAGCGGTGTGCGGCCGTACCACTCCGGCACGCGGTGTGGCCTCAGGGATCCTCCGTCAGAAGGAGCGGCGTACCACTCCGGCACGCGGTGTGGCCTCAGGGATCCTCGGTCAGAAGGAGCGGTGTGCGGCCGTACCACTCCGGCACGCGGTGTGGCCTCAGGGATCCTCCGTCAGAAGGAGCGGTGTGCGGCCGTACCACTCCGGCACGCGGTGTGGCCTCAGGGATCCTCCGTCAGAAGGAGCGGTGTGCGGCCGTACCACTCCGGCACGCGGTGTGGCCTCAGGGATCCTCCGTCAGAAGGAGCGGTGTGCGGCCGTACCACTCCGGCACGCGGTGTGGCCTCAGGGATCCTCCGTCAGAAGGAGCGGTGTGCGGCCGTACCACTCCGGCACGCGGTGTTGCCTCAGGGATCCTCCGTCAGAAGGAGCGGTGTGCGGCCGTACCACTCCGGCACGCGGTGTGGCCTGAGTCAGGGTTCCGAGTGTACCGAGTGTCAACTGTCTTGACCCTTAACGTGACGCGTCACAGCACACCGTCATGCTGCAGGTTCCATGACTGTGACGCGTCACGTCACACCGTCACGCTGCAGGGTCCCTCACTGTGACGTGACGGCGGCAGGCGAGAGTGAAATTCAGTAGTGGGTTTTACCACTCACGTTAATTAGCTCTATTGTTTGAGAACTGGCAATAGGAAAGCAATTTGGAATGGTTGCCAAGCATGTCACGAAGCATCCAACTATTTGGCTAAAGAATAAAAGTACATAATCGGATGGTTAGTACTACCAAATGTGTATTAAACCAAGATAAACTGTTCAAACCCACGACTGTGTGGTCACAGTGGGTCACTGTGTGGTCACAGTGGGGCCCCATCCTGCAACTCTCCCCGTCTCTCTCCCTCTCTCTCTCTCTCTCTCTGCCGTCGCCTGCATTCCTGACCGGCTATCTGGCGGTCGATCTGGTGGCTGGCGCTCGACCCTCGGCACGGCCGCGGTACGGCGGCCCGCCACCCGACCCCCGGCACGGCCGCGGTACGGCGGACAGCCACCCGTCTCTCGGCACGGCCGTGGTGCGGCGGGCCCCGCGGCGGTCACGGCAGCCGGTCCGGGGCACGGTGGACCACACGGCGGTCACGGCAGCCGGTCCGGGGCACGGTGGGCCACACGGCGGTCACGGCAGCCGGTCCGGGGTACGGTGGGCCACACGGCGGTCACGGCAGCCGGTCCGGGGCACGGTGGGCCCCACGGCGGTCACGGCAGCCGGTCCGGCGGGCCCCACGGCGGTCACGGCAGCCGGTCCGGCGGGCCCCACGGCGATCACGGCAGCCGGTCCGGCGGGCCCCACGGCGGTCACGGCAGCCGGTCCGGGGCGACAGACGACAGTGGTGACCGTGCCGCGGGTCAGCGACCGACCACGCGACGGTACCGCGGCCGGCTCCGCCAGCCAACCGTGACCACTGCAGACACGCCCGGCTGAGGCCGCTCTCAGACACACACATAGGCTGAGCCCGCCCTCAAACACTCATAGGCTGAGGCCGCCCTCAAACACTCATAGGCTGAGGCCGCCCTCAAACACACATAGGCTGAGGCCGCCCTCAAACACACATAGGCTGAGGCCGCCCTCAAACAAACATAGGCTGATGCCGCCCTCAAACACACATATGCTGAGGCCGCCCTCAGACACACACATCTGTACTGATAGAAAGCTGTGTATGTAAAACCATGACCGTATCAAGCGATCCGAAATTCCTTTCTGAACGCGTTGCCTTCCGAAGGGAAGTCGTACTCTCCCGCTTAAGTTCAGTGAGTTCTTCTTGAGTTCAGTTGGTATGGACAGATATGTAAATGTGCGGTATAAGTGGCACAAGATAGCGTGGCTGGACACTGGACAGGGAGCGCCACCGCTACCCGTGTGGTAGTGGAGGCCGGAGGGACGTCACTCGCCAGTGGGGACCGTGCCGCCGGTACAAGGAGAGCCACCGCCATCCGTGTGGTAGTGGAGGCCGGAGGGACGCCACTCGCCAGTGGGGACCATGCCGCCGGTCAGCGGCCGACCGACGCGACCACTTTGGGAGTTGAGTGTCTAAGCGACAAACTGAGACTGTCGATTTCGATTAAAAGAAGTGGAGCATCATTGGACCTCTCTCCTTCTCTCCCCCTCGAGCTCTCAGCTTTTCCCCATCACTAGCCTTTTGAAGTGGCTTGGTAAAAAGAGTGGGTAGGAACTCTCCCCTACACAAGGAGCGTGCATCGCCATATATGTTAGCAGCACGTTTGGATAATGATACATATTTCCCTGGACAGCCACACAAAATCAGGAGAGCAAATGCACATACCAGGCAACGGGGACAATATATCACAACATAGCTATTTCCGTCTGGTCCACGTGGGCTCATAAAACTGCGTTATACGCTCACGGCCAGGAAAAGCTTACCAGTGTGCTGCATGACTGGTCCTGCAAATGTCTGCGGCTCGGGGTAAAACGCCAACAGGTGCCTCTCCCTTTACAACCGGGACAGTCGGCAGAACACAACTCAGCGAGTCACGTGGGTCACGCGCCGTCACGGCACACTGCACCAGTCGGGCTGCTCCAGGTCACGTGACTGCCACGTGTGGGTCACGGCACCGTGACGTACGTGACGTCACGAGCACCGAGTGCGGTTTGTATCGCTGCAGACGGTCACGAACATTTGATAGACTTAGTACTTGATTATCTCGCGATTCAACTAACGACCCAAACACATACAGTTGTTTAATTTGAATTATACTGTAGAATGGCTTGGCGCCGATAAACACTGTTAGATGTCTTTTAGTGTTTATTTTAGATTTTAGATCGCATGCAGTGCATAGTCATGGTTCTACGAGGAAAACAGCTGCCCACATTATCATTCAGGACGAGGTTTGAACACCAGGGCTGGACGACCGACTGAGGCATTTCAGTGCTCATCGCTGGAGGACGGCGCCGAACTATCATGTGTGAGATGACCTATATATCCTGCTGAGAGTAGTTTACCGACTACTTGATGACTTTGTGACGAGTCTCTCGAATCACTAAATCGTTAACCACAAGTGGTAGATAAACTGGCACAAACCTAATGGAGAAACAGTCAGTAAAATGATGGGCTCCGAGTGTGGTTAAACTATTAGTGGTGTAAACCTATAAACGTATGAACGCTGCACCAGTATATGCATTGTTGCTTTCAAAAGCGCCACTAGAGCAAAAGCTATTCTGCGCAACCAACGCATCTGCTAGTTCATTGAGTGCTAAAATGACGATACTCCTGAACTAAGCAGTAAAGCCCGACCTCGCCCGCTCCGAGAGAGAGGTGGCCTCGCGGGCTGACACAACACATCGTGAATGGGAGCCACGAGAGAACGGGAGCATCGCGAGAGAGTCACCACACACGGACACCGGACACGCTACAAAGCAGGGCAGAGCCAGGAGAGAGAAGAAGGAGAGAGGGATGGACCACGGGAGCAACGAGCGAAGAAGAATAGACGGGGAGATGGAGAGAAGAAAATACAGAGCGAAGGAGACTGAAGGAGAGGGAGGGAAGAAGAGGGAGATATGGCACAACGCCCACGTAGGAGAGGGGGAGA
>JAXIVJ010009795.1:0-47500 GCA_036785665.1 Chirona hameri | reverse complement strand
TATGCAATATGACCTACTTGGGCACCACTTGACCTTGACCTGAGGTCAAAAAAAATTTAATTGACAACCTGGTCAACACTAATATGAGTCGAAGCGCCTTGACGAGGCAAACACGATGGCATCAAAATTATTGCCTTGTCGTTATTAGGTAAAAAGCTATTAGTGAAAAAACTGTTTTGTAAAAAATAGCCTTTTTGCCATTGGATGAGCTCTGGAGCCTAAACTATTGACCTGAGCTAAAATCTGAAGACACTTTGTCGATTGCATGTTGCAAGAGATTTCCATTGCACTTTTCCGTTTGTTCCTAGCTATCATAGTTCCTGCGATACATGGGGGTTTCTGGAGCGAAGTCCTAAAACTGGAAAATTTGACCCTTGATGACCTCTGGTGACCTCAATATTGGGTTAAGGAAAGCAAATATTTGAAGTACTTTCGAATGTGCTTATCAAGAGCTTTTGAACACCGTTTCTCGCGTCTTTCTAGCCCTTTTAGTTTTCGAGTTGGAGGGAGGTGTCTACCCCCCCCCCCCCCCCGGCACGGCGAAGGTGGCGCCGAGCACCGGCACGGCGCAGGTTAAAGGTGAACTATTCCCTTTAAAGGGACTATCCCACCTTAACATTATATTTGAGTTGAGATATCCATTTTGATGGCTTGACATTGAAATTAAGTATGGTAGCAGTTAAAACATCCACAATGATCTAATCAAAAAGATATTCGAGTTTGATTTTGACATCTGTAAAAAATAAGGCCCATGTGTATTTGAATAGGGCCTCTAAACCGACAGCGTCGTCTCTCTTTACCCAACTGGTAATGATAGTCGACTTGTTTTAAGGTCAGCCTGGGAATATTTTCGTCTTTCATTTCTAGATCCCCGGGTGGTTCGCAATCTAGAGCCAGTTATATATAATACGCTAAATATTTATTTATAAATCAATCAATCAATCAATATTTACTGATACCATTTGCTCGCGACGTCATAATACCCTGGCTCACTAGCGGTCCCTGGCGGCCAACTGCTGTAACAACTCCAGCTGATAGTGCTAGCCAATCTAGACACCGGGTGGTTCGCTTTTTTTTTTCTTTTCTTTTTTATTGATCGCCAACAGAGCAAGACTCCAATAACAGGCGAAGTCGTGAGAGATAAAACACGATGGTAAACTACTAAATACATAGTAAAACATAAACACATCATAAATGTATAAATAAATACAAAAAAGCACCAGCAATCGTATAAGTTTAAAGCGACGCCACATACTTGAGGACACTGTTTTTAAAACTGTAAAAGTTGCCTCCGAACATATCTGCATCCACAATATCACTATTTAAGAAGGTGTTAACTATTTTCGGAATCCTGACAAACAGTCCACTTTGTACAGTGCTCACTCGTGCATGGGGCACCGCGAGCAGGGTTCGCGAGCGGGTCGATCGGGCAGGCACTCTCAAAGGCAAATTGAACAAGAGAGTTCCTGAGTCCAGTCTGTTGTCAAAGACGCTGCGAGCAAACAGAATATCATGCTGGATTCTCCGAGAAGCCAGAGAGGTGACTTTGAAATATTGCAAAAGATCTCGGTACGAAAGAGAAGAAAAGCCAGCATGATGGTGTGCTTGAAGCCACATGAGGAATTTGTGCTGTACCCGATCGACCCGCTCAGTGTGGGCCTTGGCCGCACCTGTCCAGATTACGCTGCCGTACTCTAAAACTGAGCGCACATTGGCATAGTAAGCAGCCATAAGGGCACTTTGCCTAAATTTATCTCGTCCCGCATGTTGGAACGACCGAATCAAGAGCCCAAGTGCTCGGTTGCCCTTGCGTACCGCACAGTTCACATGGGCCGCAAACACACGCAAAGGTACAGTTCACATGGGCTTTCTGCGCAATAGATGTCGACAACAAATTGTGCCGTACATTTGGCAGCACAAAGGATTTCCGTTATTTAAAAAGAAATCATATGACGTCACCACCCAACTTTCCGCTTAAAACTAAAAGTTGAATATCTTACCAGATAAGCAATTTGTTCCGCAAAAAAGTTCCCGAACATGTTCAGCTGATCTCGCCTGACATGTAGACATACAATTACGTGTGATTCGACAACTTTCAAAAAGGTGGGACAGTCCCTTTATGTGGATGTTGCAATATATTACGCTTCAACTATAAGTACATTTTCGTTGATGTGTGGAAACCGTCTTTATAGGAAATTTAATTTCATGACATTGAAATTTGTCAAATACAATCTTAAGTTTATCCAAACTATTGGAACTATATTGGAAAAGAGATACGGTTATAACCATTGTCATAAACATGGATACACAAATTCTACGCTCTGATTCCTGTACTGAAACATCGGAGTAAGGCACAAGTCGTCACACAAGAATGAATATGAAAAAACACCGTTATCATAGCCTCATCAGATCTGTCGGGGGCACTGAAGCTTGACGCACACAAGTGAACGCAATTATCTCATGCAAATTGAGTGTTGCAGACTTGCGAACATGCAATTGTATGCATGCGTTGACGCGAAGCAAAAAAACAAAAAAAAAACATTACATTCTCCAAAGTGGAACTGGGGAATAAGGCCTTACAACGTTGATGACGAGAACTCAACTGCGGATAATTGGTTTTCGTCTGGTTGAGGTTTTTTTTTCTCGAGTAAAGCAGGCATCCATAACAAACAATAGGTCTATGTTTTCCATATTTTCTTCACATGACCTGACAATTTTTCATAAGAATGGTAAAAATCGTCTCTACAAGCGACGAATTTGTGGTTCCCAACGTGGGATGGATATCGTCAGTAGCACTAAAACAAAAGTCGCCCAAAGTCGACCTTAGAACCTCTTGTGACGTACCAGCAATATAGTATTACAAACGAGCACACGATGCTTCTTCTAAGTGAGCCAACGCAATGCGGATTTAACAGTTGACCGCACCCAACACTATCAACACTTCGAACTTCAGTCAACAGCTGCAATCAATGTAATTTTGGTACCGTAAGTGTTTTCCGAAGATGCGTTACTGCGTCGACCATGGCCGTCTTTGTCAAATACATGGGTTCATGGTCGTGTCGTCCCGAAACTTACATATAACGTGATGACTGGAAAAACCAGAATGTTCAAGCATTACAAGTAGCTCATGTTTTAACAGACTTCTCAAAATGTTCATATTTTCACTTGCTGAGTTATTTGATTTAACAAGGCAACTGCCAAATGAAACACTTGATTTTGTCTACGCCACCACCTAGATACCCGGTGGCCGAAGACTGCCACTCCCACCACTCCCCTGTCTCAGCGATACACAGCCCACCCATTTGTTAGGTTAACAGTTGACACCAAAGACAAATTTAAAAGCAAGGCGCGATACTCTTGCTAAGAAAGGAAAGAAGCAAACATAAATTAACATAAGGCGAGAGACAGTAATCACACGAATCGGATTTCACTCGTCATATTATATTCACATTTGCATCATTCCGTGGCTTTTAGTCTTAATCCACTCCTCATTTTATCAGTCAACGCACTCTTGCAGTGTAAACAATTTCCGCTTCATCTTGTTCATCGCAATCACAATAGCTGAACCGAATCAGATGGCGTAGTGCCCAGTCACTGAACACTATCAAACAACCCACAGACAATCGATAGAGTTCAACATGCAATCACCTGGCCACCACCTTCAACCGTAACGAGCGTCACTCAGCGCACTCATCGGCCACAGTCTGACCGCAGCAGACAGATCTCTGCCAGGCACCGAACCGACCGATACCGACCGAACCGACCGATAGCCAAGTTGGGCTGATAGCACCAACGCTTCGAACAGGTTACGTCATTCAGCGGAATCGGTGCCTCCTGCTCGTGACGTCACCCTATCGATGCCTGCGACGCCGAGTGGTCTCCGGCCAGGCGATCGGTTAACGATCGCGAGTGATGGGTTAACGACCACTTTCACCAACCCCCTGCTTTTCAGCGCGCGCCACCACAAAATAGGGTTGCGGCTTGTTCGCCTCATACCCGCCACCATATACATCTTCTGTATGTAATAGACTGGCCAATGTGGTTTCTGTAAGCTTGTCTGAGTGAACAGTGCATGTTTAAAGACTTTTGTTTCACGACTAAAATAGGTGTTGACCTATAGTATCGTCAGATCATAGCGTAAATCGTACTAGTGTGCTTGGGAAAATCGAAGGATATTACGCAGCCGTAAAATTGAAATCACGAAACCACAGCAAGTACTACCTTAGATTACACCTACTGTAGTCTGCCGTAGAAAGTAGTTGTCTGTATGAAATATACTCAAGCAATCCATCGATAAGGTTTTGCATACCAGTACCTTTACAAACCATTTTTAAGCATAATGCGTTTTGTCCGAAACAATTTTACGCTGTGCGTCGCTACAGCAAATATTTCCAAACAACATCAAATGCCATTTTGTATATAATTTGCTTTGCTACGTAATACGCATACAACATATGCGCATGGTAGATGTTTAGCTAACACTCCAAGACATACACTTGTTATGGTCATTTGCACATGTTCATATTACGCATACAGCAAATATTTGCAAATATTTCAAAGATACGATTCACAGCACTCGGTGCACTGAGCATCGGCCCGATGAAAAAGCTGTCAAAACACTTGGATCGTTATTTAAGCCTGACATTTCATCACTACTCTAGGGTCAGGTCATCCATGTGTGTCAGATTCGTCAGTGAGTGAAGTTCGTGATAGAGTAGCACCGCGCCAAATGTTCCGTACGGAATTAGGGAATTTCGTACAGCGGCGCTCGAATGGCGACGAGTAAGCACTCTCCAGATGTCAGACGTCACAAAAGTATCTACGCTGCTCAGAAGCAAGCACGTACAAAATTACCAATCATGCACATTCTGTGAAACCCGTACTCGACATTCTTCCTCGTTTTTTGTCTTTGGATTCCATCCAGTGAAATGTATCATTCAATAGCTTACATATGCTGAAGGAGTGCACCATATGTTGCATGTTGGTTGCATCCACCTGACACGTACTGAATTTATACGACTTCGCAATGCACTTTTTAGGAGCGGCATTGAACATCCCATTGAGAGCTGTCTTCTAGCTGTTTTCACGCCCTCGGATCTCATCAGTTAAAGGCTGGCCATCTCCTAGCCGCCTGCTCGCACTGATATCGCGGACATATCCTCTCTGGACCAGCCCGGCACTACCGCCATGATAGGAAAAATAGAAGAAAACTAGCTACACTATTACGCAAACTTCTGTACTTATGGTATGATGAAAAGTCCATAGAAAAATTTGCTTATCAAAACGGACATCAGAGCTACGTTCCTCAAAAACATTTGTCAACCAGACACCTTCTATGTGGTGTTTTCAAATCATAAATGTAAAGGCTCCATTACCGCGCCGCAAGTTTTCGTCGATTTTTCTCTTGTACCGGCACCGCCGCGGCTCTGCTTGTTTTGCCGCCGTGCTCTTCTGGATGCTTGCGGTGACCCCGGCAGAGTGTTTGCTCTAATTTGAGCTCATTATAAAACAAGTCACATTACGGCCGGGGGACAAAAACGGAGCGTACACGCCGACAACACGCGACTCCGCCCTGCAGCGGGAGGCCGCGCTGTCACGCTCGGATGGAGCTCAACGGCACAGCGTCGCCGCGACCAGAGACGTGGCGGCGCGGTCTGATGTGACGACAGCGGACAGCGCGGTACGGTACAGGTACAGAACAGCGCGGTACGGTACAGGTACAGAACAGGGCGGTACGGTACAGGTACAAAACAGCGCGGTACGGTACAGGTACAGAACAGGGCGGTACGGTACAGGTACAGAACAGGGCGGTACGGTACAGGTACAAAACAGGGCGGTACGGTACAGGTACAAAACAGGGCGGTACGGTACAGGTACAAAACAGGGCGGTACGGTACAGGTACAGAACAGGGCGGTACGGTACAGGTACAAAACAGGGCGGTACGGTACAGGTACAAAACAGGGCGGTACGGTACAGGTACAGAACAGGGCGGTACGGTACAGGTACAAAACAGGGCGGTACGGTACAGGTACAAAACAGGGCGGTACGGTACAGGTACAAAACAGGGCGGTATGGTACAGGTACATAACAGGGCGGTACAGAACGGTAAGAGCAGGGCGACACAGAACAGAAAAGCTGGGTATAGAACAGGGCGGCACAGAACGGTAAGAGCAGGGCGACACAGAACAGAACAGCTGGGTATAGAACAGGGCGGCACAGAACGGTAAGAGCAGGGCGACACAGAACAGAAAAGCTGGGTATAGAACAGGGCGGCACAGAACGGTAAGAGCAGGGCGACACAGAACAGAAAAGCTGGGTATAGAACAGGGCGGCACAGAACGGTAAGAGCAGGGCGACACAGAACAGAACAGCTGGGTATAGAACAGGGCGGCACAGAACGGTAAGAGCAGGGCGACACAGAACAGAAAAGCTGGGTATAGAACAGGGCGGCACAGAACGGTAAGAGCAGGGCGACACAGAACAGAACAGCTGGGTATAGAACAGGGCGGCACAGAACGGTAAGAGCAGGGCGACACAGAACAGAAAAGCTGGGTATAGAACAGGGCGGCACAGAACGGTAAGAGCAGGGCGACACAGAACAGAAAAGCTGGGTATAGAACAGGGCGGCACAGAACGGTAAGAGCAGGGCGACACAGAACAGAACAGATGGATATAGAACAGGGCGGCACAGAACGGTAAGAGCAGGGCGACACAGAACAGAACAGCTGGGTACAGTATCAGTACATAACAGCACGGGTACGAAAAAGGGCGGCATGGCACAGCGTAGTACAATAACGAACAGTTTTGCACGGCACAACACCGTACAGTACAACACAGCACGGCACGGCACAGCACAGCACAACACAACACCGTACAGTACAGCACAACACGGCACAACACAGCACAACACCGTACAGTACAGCACAGCACAGCACAACACAGCACAACACCGTACAGTACAGCACGGCACGGCACAGCACAATACAGCACAGCACAGCACATCACAGCACAACACCGTACAGTACAGTACAGCACATCACGGCACATCACCGCATATCACATCACACCACATCACAGCACAGCACAGCACAGCACAACACAGCACATCACAGCACAGCACGGCACGGCACAGCACAGGAAAGCACATGACAGTACAATGCAGTACAGTGCAGTACAATGCAGTACAATGCAGTACAATGCAGTACAATGCAGTACATAATACAGCCCGGCACACGACAGAACCGGACAGCCCAGAGCGACACAGAACAGGACAGCACCTAACAGCACGATGCGCCCAGAGCGACACAGAACAGAACAGGACCTAACAGCACGATGCGCCCAGAGCGACACAGAACAGAACAGGACAGGACCTAACAGCACGATACATAACATAACAGGACAGGACCTAACAGCACGATGCATAACATAACAGGACAGGACCTAACAGCACGATGCATAACATAACAGGACAGGACATAACCTAGTGCGACACAGAACAGGACAGGACCTAACAGCACGATGCATAACATAACAGGACAGGACCTAACCTAGTGCGACACAGAACAGGACAGGACCTAACAGCACGATGCATAACATAACAGGACAGGACCTAACCTAGTGCGACACAGAACAGGACAGGACCTAACAGCACGATGCATAACATAACAGGACAGGATCTAACCTAGTGCGACACAGAACAGGACAGGACCTAACAGTACGATGCAGCATATCACGGCGGCAGAGCACAGCACAGTACACACAGCACACACGGCAGTACGGCGCGGCACACCCCAACAGCACAATGCGATACAACTAAACACAACGTAGCACAGCATATCATATCACAGTGTACGGCAGCACAGAAACGCAGCAACGCAGCAACAGACCGAGATAAAAAGGCCCGGTATGAAAAGGCACACCACAGCACAGTGTCGCACATCACACTCTGGTATCACAATGCAACACACGTGTCATCAGAGCGCACCGGCACATTACAGCACAACATAATGTGCGGTGCTGTAAATCACATAATTGCCACAGTAAACGGAAGGAAACAACAAATATCGCAGTTCAGTTACACGCAGTACAGAACGACATACCAATGCACAATAGAACCGTATACCGTTGCGCGGCACAGTCACACATGATGAACAGTACAGTACAGTAGGTACAGCACGGCCACCACAGTGCAAGAACCCATAATCCATTACAGCACAGCACAGTACAGCACAGCACAGCACAGCACAGCACAGCATCACAGTACAGTACAGAACAGCACGGTACATCACAGTATCACAGGCACAGCAGAGCACAGCAGAGCACAGCAGAGCACAGCAGAGCACAGCAGAGCACAGCAGAGCACATCAGAGCCCAGCAGAGCCCAGCAGAGCCCAGCAGAGCCCAGCAGAGCCCAGCAGAGCCCAGCAGAGCCCAGCAGAGCCCAGCAGAGCCCAGCAGAGCACAGCAGAGCACAGCAGAGCACAGCAGAGCGCAGCAGAGCGCAGCAGAGCGCAGCAGAGCGCAGCAGAGCGCAGCAGAGCGCAGCAGAGCGCAGCAGAGCGCAGCAGAGCGCAGCAGAGCGCAGCAGAGCGCAGCAGAGCGCAGCAGAGCGCAGCAGAGCGCAGCAGAGCGCAGCAGAGCGCAGCAGAGCGCAGCAGAGCGCAGCAGAGCGCAGCAGAGCGCAGCAGAGCGCAGCAGAGCGCAGCAGAGCGCAGCAGAGCGCAGCAGAGCGCAGCAGAGCGCAGCAGAGCGCAGCAGAGCGCAGCAGAGCGCAGCAGAGCGCAGCAGAGCGCAGCAGAGCGCAGCAGAGCGCAGCAGAGCGCAGCAGAGCGCAGCAGAGCGCAGCAGAGCGCAGCAGAGCGCAGCAGAGCGCAGCAGAGCGCAGCAGAGCGCAGCAGAGCGCAGCAGAGCGCAGCAGAGCGCAGCAGAGCGCAGCAGAGCGCAGCAGAGCGCAGCAGAGCACAGCAGAGCACAGCAGAGCACAGCAGAGCACAGCAGAGCACAGCAGAGCACAGCAGAGCACAGCAGAGCACAGCAGAGCACAGCAGAGCACAGCAGAGCACAGCAGAGCACAGCAGAGCACAGCAGAGCACAGCAGAGCACAGCAGAGCACAGCAGAGCACAGCAGAGCACAGCAGAGCACAGCAGAGCACAGCAGAGCACAGCAGAGCACAGCAGAGCACAGCAGAGCACAGCAGAGCACAGCAGAGCACATCAGAACACATCAGAGCACAGCAGAGCACATCAGAGCACATCAGAGCACATCAGAGCACAGCAGAGAACAGCAGAGCACAGCAGAGCACATCAGAGCACAGCAGAGCACAGCAGAGCACAGCAGAGCACAGCAGAGCACAGCAGAGCACAGCACATCAGGACAGCAGAGCACAGCAGAGCACAGTAGAGCACAGCAGAGCACAGCAGAGCACAGCAGAGCACATAAGAGCACAGCAGAGCACAGCAGAGCACATCAGAGCACAGCAGAGCACAGCAGAGCACAGCAGAGCACAGCAGAGCACAGCAGAGCACAGCAGAGCACAGCAGAGCACAGCAGAGCACAGCAGATCACAACAGAGCACAGCAGAGCACAGCAGAGCACATCAGAGCACAGCAGAGCACAGCAGAGCACAGCAGAGCACAGCAGAGCACAGCAGAGCACAGCACATCAGGACAGGACCGACCGTCGGCACATCGTTGACGAGCCGCCGCCTGTAAGCAGCCAATTACGGGCGGTTCAGCAGGCAAAAACCGCACGCGCACAACTAAGACGAGCCGACTGAGACAAAAAGCGACCGACTGCCGAGTGGGGAACGGCCCCACTGCGTCCCTCGTCCAGCCGAGTACGAAGCGACCGACTGGACTGCCGAGTGGGAAACGGCCCCACCGCGTCCCTCGTCCAGCCGAGTACGAAGCGACCGACTGCCGAGTGAGGAACGGCCCCACCGCGTCCCTCGTCCAGCCGAGTACGAAGCGACCGACTGCCGAGTGAGGAACGGCCCCACCGCGTCCCTCGTCCAGCCGAGTACGAAGCGACCGACTGTCGAGTGGGGAACGACCCCACCGCTTCCCTCGTCCAGCCGAGTACGAAGCGACCGACTGCCGAGTGAGGAACGGCCCCACCGCGTCCCTCGTCCAGCCAGTCGAAGTACGAAGGCAGTGCAAAGTTAGCACAGCAACACCAGAGAACCAACACACTTAATAGTTGCTAATGACAACATAGGTCGGTAGAAATAGTTGTGAAGAAATAGTTTTATTTAAAATGTATGTACTAGGCTAAACAAGGTTAAAAAAGTGCTGTTTGTGTACTGTTCTGCTCATTTTCACCAAACTGTTTTTAGGGCTGAAACTCAGTCAGCTGCAGAAAGCCCATGCGGGTGCCTGCAGGCGCCCATTCAAATACATGGGTCAATTTCAGTAGTGCATTTGTTATTCCCGCAACGTCGCGCATCGTGGAGTTGTTGCGACCTCCTTTCAATGTATTTGAATAGGCACCCACATTCCACAATACACATCCACTTCACGCAGCTCTGCGAAGACTGTGTCAGCCTTTAGCCTTTAGTCAGCCTTTAGTCATTGACAACGAGTGACGAGCAATACCTTTTTTCCATCGCGAGTTGGTTAGATATGTAGTAGGAATGTTTAAACCTTAAGTTTTATTTTACCTTACCTACCTTACCTTATGTTTCAAGGATGTCGGTAAAATTTCTGATATTGTTCGAAGATCGTGCCGTATCATTTGTCAGAACCAGGGCTGCGGAGTCGATCGGTTTTCAGGCGACTCCGACTCCGACTCCGACCTTCCGGAGTCGACTCCGACTCCGACTCCGAAATCGACTCCGACCTATCATTAGCTGAAGATTAGCTATTGTCAACAGGAACAAGAAGTAACCACCCGCTCCCAACAATCCCGTTTCAAATTGGGGCGGTACATACTTGTGGTCCCCCCTGAGTTATTAGTAAATCCTTAAATCCTTATAATATACCTACCAATCGATAGACAATATCACGTTTAGTAATATGGATGTCTTCTCCAACACATTTTGCACTATAACTAATTATAATTTCAATAATTAATATATCGCCGCTTCCGTCGCCCGCGAAACTTTGTTTACATGTCAGCTGACGACGACCGACCTTGATACGACAAGTATAGACGGCGTTCACGGCGGCCCGGGTATGACGTCACAGAACCGACCGGACTAATGGCTACGAGCGAATCTTAGGTTTCGTCCCGATCGGACTTAATGGCTACGAGCGAATCTTAGGTTTAGTCCCGATCGGACTTAATGGCTACGAGCGAATCTTAGGTTTCGTCCCGATCGGACGTAATGGCTACGAGCGAATCTTAGGTTTCGTCCCGATCGGACTTGATGGCTACGAGCGAATCTTAGGTTTCGTCGCGATCGGACTTAATGGCGGGGTTAGGTTAGGTTAGGTTAAGTCATTGTTCCAATGACGTCATGGACGATCCTTATTTTTCCTGTGAATCTTCCTGCGTCGATATATCTATCTGCGTAGACATGGCGACGATCGTAGTGGACGATCAGTCGTTACACCTTCCAGATTTTGTTTTTGTTTCAACATTGTTAGGTAAGATACATTCTAAATAACATAACAAATACATAATAGTGCCTTTAAAGATGCATAGTGACTAAATAGTGAAGTTTTGAAATATCTAAAACGTTAGGGACATCGAGTATGTATGACCCAAATTGGAGCTCATGCAATGGAAAATATAGTAATTAAATTAAATAGATAGCCATTGAATGACCATAATCTTCGATTTTAAAATTCCGGAAGCCCCCCAATTTTTTTTTCAGGTCTTCCATTCATACACATGAATATTAAGTAATACTTAAATGATTTGAATAATGAATCATGGGACAGCGTGTAACTCGCCTGAGCAAGCTTCACGCCGCTTTAAACCGGTCTTTTTTTATCAAATCGATTTATCGTGATCGTTGCCTAACTTCTTCGGGGAGGCATTTTGGTCTGCATCCGACGACACACCCTAGGTTCGATTTCACCTACCGCATGGTAAACACCTCATGATTGAAAATCATTGAATGGTGACGGAATCGAAGCAAGCATAATCGAAGAGGCATGACTTTAAAGTCATCGCCACCGGTGCACTATGGGCCAGGAGCCCGATCTAGCCCGCCTTAATTGATTATTGACCTCAGATAGCCTTTTTCAGCCTCAGATCATTGGCATGGGCACTTGGAGCAAGTATTATGAATTTGGAAACCATTTCGTACTAATGGTTTCCAAATACTACCGTCACTACCGTCTCTAAACTACTACCGTCCAATCCCCGCTTGAAAACGCACGTTAAGCGCAGCTCAGCGCAGCTCAGCGCTCACTGAGGCTCGCAAAGTCGCCACCATCTCTGCATTGCCAGCAGTCGCTCCGTGGTGTGGTCCAGGAGGCTTTGATGTCGGACCTCAGCGTGGGTGGCCGTCACGACCATTACATTGCATTGCATTGGATTGCATTGCAGACCACTGCAGAAATCATATAATCACCCCTCATGGGTGCAGAGGCAGGTTGGGGAAGGAAATTGGACTTGCCACAGCAAGCCGAACCATTAAGGATCACAACCATTCTCGTATTTCCGTGTTATCGCGTGTTATCCATTAGATCGGCACTATCGAAGAAGCTGCATTCAAGTTTGTGCTGACATTTCTGCTATGTCAACACAAATTGTCATTAAAAGCACGAAATACACTACTTTTAGTTTTAATTTTGACTTTACAGTGTAGCCAAGGTTCCATTCTAACCTGAAAACATGCACATTGCAAGATTCTTGCTTTATCCCATTCGTCATTACTTCGTAAGCGTACATCGATTTCGCAAGCCGCGGTCTCCCTGTTGTAAGCTTCATGCAAAGGTTCGTGTTTCGGTGCCGTTTATACTCCCACGTGTGATTGGACTCAAACACTCTTGCCATATTCTTAATCCACGGTCAATTTTGAACATATTCATGTATGTCCCATGTTTAAATTAATAAATCACTCCGACCAATTATGGCGGGCTAGATAGGGATCCTGGCCCATAGTGCGGTGGTTTACTAAAATGCACCTGACAATATACGTTATCCATGCGTTTCCCATGACTTACAGCCGGAGTCGGAGTCAGCAATATTTTACCAACTCCGACTCCGACCGACTCCGACTCCGACTCCGCAGCTCTGGTCAGAACATCTGGACAAAATGGTTAAAACAGTTTAAAGAATAAACAGAACATCTCCAGTTTCAGTCAAATTTATTCGTGTGGTTATTGTGATAACTGTTGAACGACAGTAACATGCCAATGCATTCCCTGCACACTGCAGTGGAATGAATGACACGTTCCTGACATACTGCAGTGGAATGAATGACACGTTCCTGACATACTGCAGTGGAATGAATGACACGTTCCTGACATACTGCAGTGGAATGAATGACACGTTCCTGACATACTGCAGTGGAATGAATGACACGTTCCTGACATACTGCAGTGGAATGAATGACGCGTTCCTGACATACTGCAGTGGAATGAATGACACGTTCCTGACATACTGCAGTGGAATGAATGACACGTTCCTGACATACTGCAGTGGAATGAATGACACGTTCCTGACATACTGCAGTGGAATGAATGACACGTTCCTGACATACTGCAGTGGAATGAATGACACGTTCCTGACATACTGCAGTGGAATGAATGACGCGTTCCTGACATACTGCAGTGGAATGAATGACACGTTCCTGACATACTGCAGTGGAATGAATGACACGTTCCTGACATACTGCAGTGGAATGAATGACACGTTCCTGACATACTGCAGTGGAATGAATGACACGTTCCTGACATACTGCAGTGGAATGAATGACACGTTCCTGACATACTGCAGTGGAATGAATGACGCGTTCCTGACATACTGCAGTGGAATGAATGACACGTTCCTGACATACTGCAGTGGAATGAATGACACGTTCCTGACATACTGCAGTGGAATGAATGACACGTTCCTGACATACTGCAGTGGAATGAATGACACGTTCCTGACATACTGCAGTGGAATGAATGACGCGTTCCTGACATACTGCAGTGGAATGAATGACACGTTCCTGACATACTGCAGTTGAATGAATGACACGTTCCTGACATACTGCAGTGGAATGAATGACACGTTCCTGACATACTGCAGTGGAATGAATGACACGTTCCTGACATACTGCAGTGGAATGAATGACACGTTCCTGACATACTGCAGTGGAATGAATGACACGTTCCTGACATACTGCAGTGGAATGAATGACGCGTTCCTGACATACTGCAGTGGAATGAATGACACGTTCCTGACATACTGCAGTGGAATGAATGACACGTTCCTGACATACTGCAGTGGAATGAATGACACGTTCCTGACATACTGCAGTGGAATGAATGACGCGTTCCTGACATACTGCAGTGGAATGAATGACGCGTTCCTGACATACTGCAGTGGAATGAATGACACGTTCCTGACATACTGCAGTGGAATGAATGACGCGTTCCTGACATACTGCAGTGGAATGAATGACACGTTCCTGACATACTGCAGTGGAATGAATGACACGTTCCTGACATACTGCAGTGGAATGAATGACGCGTTCCTGACATACTGCAGTGGAATGAATGACGCGTTCCTGACATACTGCAGTGGAATGAATGACACGTTCCTGACATACTGCAGTGGAATGAATGACACGTTCCTGATATACTGCAGTGGAATGAATGACACGTTCCTGACATACTGCAGTGGAATGAATGACACGTTCCTGACATACTGCAGTGGAATGAATGACACATTCCTGACATACTGCAGTGGAATGAATGACACGTTCCTGACATACTGCAGTGGAATGAATGACACGTTCCTGACATACTGCAGTGGAATGAATGACACGTTCCTGACATACTGCAGTGGAATGAATGACGCTTTCCTGACATACTGCAGTGGAATGAATGGCACGTTCCTGACATACTGCAGTGGAATGAATGACACGTTCCTGACATACTGCAGTGGAATGAATGACACGTTCCTGACATACTGCGGTGGAATGAATGACGCTTTCCTGACATACTGCAGTGGAATGAATGACACGTTCCTGACATACTGCAGTGGAATGAATGACACGTTCCTGACATACTGCAGTGGAATGAATGACGCGTTCCTGACATACTGCAGTGGAATGAATGACACGTTCCTGACATACTGCAGTGGAATGAATGACACGTTCCTGACATACTGCAGTGGAATGAATGACACGTTCCTGACATACTGCAGTGGAATGAATGACACGTTCCTGACATACTGCAGTGGAATGAATGACGCGTTCCTGACATACTGCAGTGGAATGAATGACACGTTCCTGACATACTGCAGTGGAATGAATGACGCGTTCCTGACATACTGCGGTGGAATGAATGACGCCTTCCTGGCTGCGTTAATGTTTGATGTTGCATGAGATGAAAGTGATGGAAAAAAGGAGGCGAAGCTACAATGCTAAGCTACAAGCTACAAAGCTAAAATGTTTTTCAACAACTTGCCTTTTTCAATATCCACACCAGTGTACCTACGGTACAATATTATTGGATACTAACTGTTGTTAGTTAGTTGTTACTAACTGTACTAACTGTACTGTTAGTTGGATAATTAAATACAGGTACACGCTGAAATCGTTGCTACATTACATATTGAAAGATCTTAGTTTAAAAATGTGCTCAATAGTTGTGTTAAAGCGGAGGATGATACATATGAGTAGTGGATAGGTTTCTATTGATATACTTTTGGGGTGGCCCTCGCCCCACATGTTGAGTTCTCCCCCCCCCTCCCAAAGGTGCTCTCGCCCCCAATGTTTTCTGGCCAATGGCGTATCCGAGGAGGTCAGAAGGGCCAAGCCCCCGAAAACGCCTGAAGTCGGCCAAAAATTTACGAATTTCCTAATTTAAACGAAAATCTACGCATCTTTTACTACGGAAAGCTTGCTCAAATCACCTATTCACGCATGAAGAAGCGAAATTCAATGAGTTTTACAATTGTGACTTTTTGTAATTTGGCCTCCAAACCAGTTTTTTGCCGTTCTGGCTCCATTACTCCATTATTCACGTCGAAGCTTAGTTGTGAGATGTGAGATTAACCGCGATATACGTGATAAGACGATACAGACGATAGATAGCCGTTACCACTTTAGGTTTGGGTGCCTCGTTTTTCATTCCAAGGGATACTGTACGGGTCGGATATGTACCGAGTAAAATTATAAATCAACGAGTAATCAAGGAGTATACCGACCAAATGTATTATCTTCACCTAAAAACTGTTTTTTAGTCGGAAATGAATCGCCTCACAAAACTCTGAAAAGGCAGGGGCACGGGGAGAACCTGGAGGTCTGCCCCCCCCCCCCCGTGGGCCGCCAAGGGGCCCCGCGTAACTCGTAAGTCTATGAGATTTGCATGCTTTTTATCTGAAATAGTCTGAGAACCGCTCAATGCAGGCCCCACTTTGTCTTCGGGGCCTCTGCAGACCAGACTAAGTCTTCTGCAGGTCCAAGTGGGCCTTTCAGAGGCCAGAGTGGGCCCTCTGGATCTGGAGGTCAGAGTGTGCCATCAGGAGGCCAGAGTGTGCCATCAGGAGGCCAGAGTGGGCCCGGAGTAGGCCAGAGTGGGCCCTCTGGAGGACAGGGTGGGCCCTCCGGAAGCCACAGTAGGCCATCCGGAGATCAGAGTGGGCCCTCTGGATAGAGGCCAGAATGGGCCCTCTAGAGGCTGGGAAGGAGCAGAGTGGGCCCTTTGAATGCCTGAGTGGGCCCTATAAATATGCTAGGATAATGATTGCAATTTTTTGAAAATAATGTTATGCTTAATCTGAACGGGCCAGACCGGGCCTGGGCCTCAATATTATGAATTTGACCGGCCTGGTCCGGGCCTGGGCTTGGTGCTCCATGGGTCTGGGCCGGGCCGGGCTGGGGGTTGGTGGGCCCGTGGCGAACACTGTTGTAGACCCACCAATGTGCCATTTTTCCCCAGCCCTATCACTTTTTTTGCAAGCTCCAACCGTGCCTCGATGGCAACGGTTAGCATGAAATGGTACCTCGATGGCATAGATGATACCAGCTAAATGTAGTACCAGGAAACTATTGACCCTGGCATTGACTAGAGTGCGGGCCGGCCCACACCCACAGCACTACCAAATACCTATCACCAGCTCAGCGCGCCGACCCGCCCGTTCGATAGGGCGCGCGCGAGCGTGTATTTTGGTCGCGTTACTCCACAGTGGCGTGTGCGTTCACTGACAGACCGTTACCGCGCTGAAAAGGCGACGATGCCACCACAACGCGTGCACAGTCCATCGCTCTATCGGTATTGACACGGTGGGGTGTCAATACTCTATCGGTATTGACACGGTGGGGTGTCAATACTCTATCGGTATTGACACGGTGGGGTGTCAATACTCTATCGGTATTGACACGGTGGTGTGTCAATACTCTATCGGTATTGACGCGGTGGGGTGGTGTCAATACTCTATCGGTATTGACACGGTGGGGTGTCAATACTCTATCGGTATTGACACGGTGGTGTGTCAATGACCTATCGGTATTGACACGGTGGGGTGTCAATACTCTATCGGTATTGACACGGTTTGGTGTCAATACTCTATCGGTATTGACACGGTGGGGTGTCAACTGTCAATACTCTATCGGTATTGACACGGTGGTGTGTCAATACTCTATCGGTATTGACACGGTGGGGTGTCAACACTATCGGTATTGACACGGTGGGGTGTCAACTGTCAATACTCTATCGGTATTGACACGGTGGTGTGTCAATACTCTATCGGTATTGACACGATGGGGTGTCAATACTCTATCGGTATTGACACGGTGGGGTGTCAACACTATCGGTATTGACACGGTGGGGTGTCAACTGTCAATACTCTATCGGTATTGACACGGTGGGGTGTCAATACTCTATCGGTATTGACACGGTGGGGTGTCAATACTCTATCGGTATTGACACGGTGGGGTGTCAACACTATCGGTATTGACACGGTGGGGTGTCAATACTCTATCGGTATTGACACGGTGGGGTGTCAATGACCTATCGGTATTGACACGGTGGGGTGTCAATACTCTATCGGTATTGACACGGTGGGGTGTCAATACTCTATCGGTATTGACACGGTGGTGTGTCAATACTCTATCGGTATTGACACGGTGGGGTGTCAATGATCTATCGGTATTGACACGGTGGGGTGGTGTCAATGATCTATCGGTATTGACACGGTGGGGTGTCAATACTCTATCGGTATTGACACGGTGGGGTGTCAATACTCTATCGGTATTGACACGGTGGGGTGTCAATGATCTATCGGTATTGACACGGTGGGGTGGTGTCAATGATCTATCGGTATTGACACGGTGGGGTGTCAATACTCTATCGGTATTGACACGGTGGGGTGTCAATACTCTATCGGTATTGACACGGTGGGGTGTCAATGACCTATCGGTATTGACACGGTGGGGTGTCAATACTCTATCGGTATTGACACGGTGGTGTGTCAATACTCTATCGGTATTGACACGGTGGGGTGTCAATACTCTATCGGTATTGACACGGTGGGGTGGTGTCAATGATCTATCGGTATTGACACGGTGGGGTGTCAATACTCTATCGGTATTGACACGGTGGGGTGTCAATACTCTATCGGTATTGACACGGTGGGGTGTCAATACTCTATCGGTATTGACACGGTGGGGTGGTGTCAATACTCTATCGGTATTGACACGGTGGGGTGTCAACTGTCAATACTCTATCGGTATTGACACGGTGGGGTGTCAATACTCTATCGGTATTGACACGGTGGGGTGTCAACTGTCAATACTCTATCGGTATTTACACGGTGGGGTGTCAATACTCTATCGGTATTGACACGATGGGGTGTCAATACTCTATCGGTATTGACACGGTGGGGTGTCAATACTCTATCGGTATTGACACGGTGGGGTGTCAATACTCTATCGGTATTAACACGGTGGTGTGTCAACGACCTATCGGTATTGACACGGTGGGGTGTCAATACTCTATCGGTATTGACACGGTGGTGTGTCAATGACCTATCGGTATTGACACGGTGGGGTGTCAATACTCTATCGGTATTGACACGGTGGGGTGTCAATACTCTATCGGTATTGACACGGTGGGGTGGTGTCAATGATCTATCGGTATTGACACGGTGGGGTGTCAATACTCTATCGGTATTGACACGGTGGGGTGGTGTCAATGACCTATCGGTATTGACACGGTGGGGTGTCAATGACCTATCGGTATTGACACGGTGGGGTGTCAATACTCTATCGGTATTGACACGGTGGGGTGTCAATACTCTATCGGTATTGACACGGTGGGGTGGTGTCAATGATCTATCGGTATTGACACGGTGGGGTGTCAATACTCTATCGGTATTGACACGGTGGGGTGGTGTCAATGACCTATCGGTATTGACACCGTGGGGTGTCAATGACCTATCGGTATTGACACGGTGGGGTGTCAATACTCTATCGGTATTGACACGGTGGGGTGTCAATACTCTATCGGTATTGACACGGTGGGGTGCCAATACTCTATCGGTATTGACACGGTGGGGTGTCAATACTCTATCGGTATTGACACGGTGGGGTGTCAATACTCTATCGGTATTGACACGGTGGGGTGCCAATACTCTATCGGTATTGACACGGTGGGGTGTCAATACTCTATCGGTATTGACACGGTGGGGTGTCAATACTCTATCGGTATTGACACGGTGGGGTGTCAATACTCTATCGGTATTGACACGGTGGTGTGTCAATGACCTATCGGTATTGACACGGTGGGGTGCCAATACCCTATCGGTATTGACACGGTGGGGTGTCAATACTCTATCGGTATTGACACGGTGGGGTGGTGTCAATACTCTATCGGTATTGACACGGTGGGGTGTCAACTGTCAATACTCTATCGGTATTGACACGGTGGGGTGTCAATACTCTATCGGTATTGACACGGTGGGGTGTCAATACTCTATCGGTATTAACACGGTGGTGTGTCAATACTCTATCGGTATTGACACGGTGGGGTGTCAATACTCTATCGGTATTGACACGGTGGGGTGTCAATACTCTATCGGTATTGACACGGTGGGGTGTCAATACTCTATCAGTATTGACACGGTGGTGTGTCAATGACCTATCGGTATTGACACGGTGGGGTGTCAATACTCTATCGGTATTGACACGGTGGTGTGTCAATGACCTATCGGTATTGACACGGTGGGGTGTCAATACTCTATCGGTATTGACACGATGGGGTGTCAATACTCTATCGGTATTGACACGGTGGGGTGTCAATACTCTATCGGTATTGACACGGTGGGGTGTCAATACTCTATCGGTATTGACACGGTGGGGTGTCAATACTCTATCGGTATTGACACGGTGGGGTGTCAATACTCTATCAGTATTGACACGGTGGTGTGTCAATGACCTATCGGTATTGACACGGTGGGGTGTCAATACTCTATCGGTATTGACACGGTGGTGTGTCAATGACCTATCGGTATTGACACGGTGGGGTGCCAATACTCTATCGGTATTGACGCGGTGGGGTGGTGTCAATACTCTATCGGTATTGACACGGTGGTGTGTCAATGACCTATCGGTATTGACACGGTGGGGTGTCAATACTCTATCGGTATTGACACGGTGGGGTGGTGTCAATACTCTATCGGTATTGACACGGTGGGATGGACAGGCCCCGTCACTGAACGCTCGCCGACAAATGAGTCTGCCGAGCGTGGGCGGCGCAGCAGTGGCCAAAGGAACGCGGTCGCCGGGCATCGGCACACTGCAGTCAGTATATCCAAAGGTCTCCGAAATGACTACGTTATCAGCAATGCTTACATAAATTACTTGAGTGACATTAAATACTAACAGTAAACAACGACATTTGCTTGGTTGCCCAGTCGTGCTCACGATCGATTTTTAGTCTCCAGAACAATTTTCGATCATTAACAGCTTTCCTTCAGTTTGGTGCTGGACGGGCACGATGACAAAAGCTGCGATGATGCAGCCGATTTAGGTCGCCAGATTTCAATTCAACACATTTGCAGCCCACGCGAGCCATCATCACCATCGGCACAAAGCGGTTCCAAAAGTTTTCAGACAAAATTAAGTGTGTTAATAAAACGGTGGATGAACATTTCGCGAAATATCAAAATGTGACTCAATGAAGCAGCTCTCCTTTGCTGATAGGTCGCTGCATTCGCTGACCATATTAATGCGCGTGCAGCTTGGGCGACTGGATGACGCAGTGGGTCGGTTGGACAGCTAGCAGGAAGTGCGAAGTCTTGCGTACAATTTAGCTGTGCGTTATTGAACTTCTCAAAAGAGAGTGCAGAGGTGTTTTCATCATTGGATGCGAGGCGAATCATGTTCATGAGATTGCGTAAGCTGGGCTAGCGTCAACTCTCATCTCCCATAATTGCGAGCATGGTCGCTGAACGACATGCATAAACCAGTTCATGGTGTATGATTATGACAAAGAACACGCATTAAACACGATTCAGAGTTTGACTGAATACAGTGAAAAGCCACGGATTTCATCAGAGTTTTGTTTGCACATTTTGCGCAACCCTGAAGGCCCTGATACCCAACCCTTTTCAGGCAAACGATTCAAGCTCATGTATGTACTACCAGTTACGCTGGTGTTCCATTCACACTGACCTTCTGCAGTCACAGCCTCTCGGCTGTTCATTGTTAGGAGGGAGAAGAGGAGTATAAAAGTTTTGGTACTCGGTGAGGGACAACAAACCAAGTTCCTTGACTTAACCACCAAAGGGGACCCGTGTGGATGGCCAGTCCTCAAAGTCGTGAAACTCACGAAGGGCCTCAGGCGCCCTTAAATGGTTACCAGCAGATTACTTTACTCGCATAGAGCGTAGGGGCTGGGTAAATATAACAGCCTGCATAATAAGTCCATATACATATACGGAAACATATTTTATGAAAATATTTGGGAAAAACAGAGCGTCATACTTTTATTATGATTATAGAATAACGCGTCAATTATAATATAAGGGATAAGTATCGGTAGGGTTGCTTCGTCACAGTACATAGTATACTGGTATAGTATACGGACATAGCACACGGATGGTAATACATGTTCGCCGACTGTCGTAGGCACAATATACTGTGTTTTAGACGTCTCAAGTGGTCTCAGACGACTGATATGCCAGTCAAAAGTGTGTACTGTGAGGCTCTTCTAGTTCTACTCAGGTTAAAACAACGCGGACGCAGAGGCGGAACTTTTTGTTTTTCGTTGGTGTTGTAATTGGGTCGGCGACCGAGTGGGGGGCGGGGGGGGGGGGGTAGTAAAAGCAACTCATGAAAACAAAGAAAAAATGGCAAAATTGAAAATAGTTAAACACCTTAGAATGAAAATAGGTTTTATTAGCTGTTTGATAGTCACAAACAGTTGCCAGATGACTGAGTGAAACGCGAGCCATGCATGAACTATCCCAGCTATCCAACATCCAATTATCAATACGTTGCTGATTGGTTATGGAAAGATTGCTGCACATTATGTACGTATACACCATACAGTAACTGGATGTCCGGATCAACAGCAACGAAATGAGAGAAAGAATCGCACGCACGACAATCTGCAGCTCACTTAGCATCGAAGCATCAGCGCCAGCTTTACATGGAGAGTAAATCAACAATATCAGCACAAGTCTCAGATCACTGCCCGATGTCCGAGCTTACACTTTCACTATCGCCCTCGTGGCGCCGGAACACCACCTGTGTCCATCAGCCATCAGCCACGAGCCATCAGTCACTAGCCAGAGCCGCGCTCCTGGTCTGCGGGCGTGGCCACCCCCGCACAGTGCTGGCAGGGAGACCAGACATCAACGGGAGATGCAGGCAGCAGATGCTACCCTAGAGGTTGACACCGTTGCTGGCCTCGACCTCAGCTGGCTTCGTCGCGTCGACGTCTTCTTCCGCGATGTCTTCGTCGCGGAAGCTAAACAACAGCGAGATGTTGAAAATGTAATTGACATATTGCTAAAATATGCCAGCTGTAGTGAGTTTTAAACGTTCACAAGTTCAACAATTATACATACCCCACACTTTTGATTTATTTCTTGATCACGGGTGATCAAAACTGGATCGAAATAGTTGAGCTATTTGTGTGGCATTTTTGTTTTTACACGCGCCCTGGAGGGCCTCTAATAATTACACGCCCTGGAGGGGGGGGGGGGGTGATTTCGCCCCCCCCCCCCCTATGATCTAGAAAACCACGGAACGTAGCGACAAGCGGAAAACGGCGTTAGATAGCTCGAGACAAGCTCTATCGAAAATATATCGTTTTTTTAGGTTAGGTCAATATTGAGGTCACCAGAGGTCATCAAAGGTCAGATTTTCCAGTTGCAGGACTTCGCTTCGAACATCCCCAAATATCTCGGGGATATGATAGCTAGGAACAAACAGGAAAAAATCGAAAGCTCTTGAAAAATGCAATCGGACTTGCTACCCTCATAATTGAGTTCAGGTCAATAGTTTAGGCTCCAGAGGTCATCAAATGTCAAACAGGTTATTTTTTGGCAAAACTGTTTTTCGCAAATAACTTTTTACCTAATACAGATAAAGCAATACATTTGACGCCATCGTGTTTGTCTCGTCAAGGCACTTCGAATCATACCAGGTTGAACAGGTTAGGTCAACTGATAATTTGACTTCAGGTCAAGGTAAAGTGGTGACCCAAATAGGTAATGTTGCATATTGAGAGACGTGTATCGACGAGACAAACTCATTGGTACCGTTTTCACTTATATATCTTCATTATGTCGATAGTTATTGACAAAACAGTGTTGGCGGTCACGAAATTGACCGACCTTAGGTCACCGATATCAGAAATCCGAGATAAACAAATTGTAGGTATCTATAACCTTATGAAACCCTGCAAGTTTGAAACCGATCGTCCTAAAACTGTGGCTGAGGCACTACCGCAAACGTTTTGGAGGTGAAGCCATCACGTGACCTGGTCTGGTGACCTGACCTGAGATGACCCGAGGTCAAGAATTATACATAATGTGGGTAGTTAATTTCCAAACAGGTATGCAAAAAACGGCGGCGCTGCGCGCCGCCGTTTTTGCGCTATCCTCGAAAAACCGGAGGGGTGGGCGGATTTGGCAAAGTCCATAAGCAAACCTGACGATTAATCAATATAAATAGATCTAAGAACCTAGAATATAAAGCATCCAATCAGCCTGGCTTGCTCTTCACGGACTGCTGTATGATGTGCGCCGTTGGCTTTACCGACTCGTCCACGGGCTTCTTCCGGTCGGCAAAGCCAACGGTGCGCCTCATACAGAAGTCCGTGAAGAAACAGTCGGGCTGAGCTGATCTTTTATAGTCTTGATTTGAATATTTATTCATGTTTATATTTGCTACAGGACTTCTGGACTTACCGAATTGAATTTAGCGCATTGAAAGCGATTATATTTTTAGAACACAAATAGCTTTGAAAATAAAAAAATGGACAAAATAGATCAATGATATTATCGATTCAATATGGATTACCTCCGGATATGGATTGGATTTTAAATGATCAAGCAATTAATGCAAAAAGTTGGGCATTTAGCATTTCCAGAATTTTCGGACTTGTGAATAATACAACTCATTACTGACGTATTTTAGCACAGCGAGGTGTGCAGACCGGTAAGACGTCCGCTGGCGCTGCCGTTTGGAGCTCGCCCTGGGGCTCGGGAGGCCGGCGCAGATCTGTTGCAGCCAGACTGAGACCATATTGTTGGATTTTAAATGTTATCTTATGGCAAACTTTACTAAACTAACATTTTACAGTTTTCCCTTTTATGTGCTTATCTTAATTAATTGTTTTGTTATAATTGCTATTTGCAAATCCTTTGGTGATTTTGCGTAACGTTCGCAGTATTTATTTACTTATCCATTTACTGGCAATGTTGGGGTTGTAATATTCATAATTTGTAATTGTTGAGGATGCAGTTATAGCTACAACCCCGAAAGTATATAAAGCTCCAGCCATGTATCGGACGTGCTTTTGAATCATACATTGAATGCCAGGATGGAAGAGGAGGAGTTCAGAATGGAATGGGGTGAAAGAGGAGTTTCGAAATATGCTCCTTTAACACGCGCAGTGGAGGGTGGGGGCACTTTTGTGCCCCCCCCCCACATGTTTTTTGGTGAATATTTCCAAAACGAAGCGGAGCAGGGCGGTGTTTGTTGCGTGAATTTTTACATTAACGCCAACTCAATAGCGGATCGTATGACGCGGTCAGCAAATCATCGAGAATCGCGGTCAGCAAATCAATATCTTCGGAACCAACAGTCGGATCGGGATTATTCAAACGCCATTCGGTAGACAATGTCAATGTTCATCCCCGGAAACAACTTTGGACACATTGCTGGTGACCTGTGACGTCACAGAGGTTAAATTCCAAAAATTGTGACATTTGGCCAGATTTGACCTTCGTGACCTCGTTTGACCTTGCAGATATTGACCGAAGGTCAAGACAATTTTACCAAATGTAGATAAACATAGCACCTACCCACTCTGTAAGTTTCATCTTCTAGCTCTCATACTTTCGGAGTTCTTAGGGGGAGCACTAAAGTGCCCCCCTCTCCACTGCGTATTAGTGGCATACCTCTCTCCACTGCGAGTGTTAAGGCATGTATCCTAAATTTGTCGCTCATTCTCGTCTCTAGTTCTTGGTGCGCACACAAATATAGCTACACTTTTGTCAGACAATGCTTGTTGTTATCTCGTTGTTATCAGGACCACGTAACTCAGCAATACCACTGCTTCCCCGACCGCCAGCGGTCTGAGACAATGGACCCCCCACCACGAGCTTGTCGGAACATGGTTTGATAACTAACACCACTCAACTATCTACACGCACCCACTCTGCTACCCAGCGCCCACCAACATCTACCTCCCATTCTCACCCGAACGGGGCCGCTCTCACCGGAGCGGACCGAAGCGGACCGGAGCGGAGCGGGCCGGGCCGGGCCGGAGCGGACCGTACAGAAAACGACCCCTCCACCGAACCCTGCCCGGTGGGAGTGAACGCTCGAGAGTTATTCCCTTCCATGCATACTGCATAGTGTGGGCGGGGCCGACGGAACGGGAGCGGCATGTTCCTCTGTTCACTGCCGGCCCCTCGCGGTGGTATTTCACCGAGCCTTGTAAACAACACGACCGGCCGCAGAGGCCGTATCGGTGTGCGCACCGCCCCACCACCCCTCCGCCGCCCGCCGCCCGCCGCCCGACGCACCGCCGCCGTCGCCGCCCCGCGCCGGCCGATGCGTCCGCCACCCGTAATCATGCGCCAGTTTATCGCGGCCCTCTGCAGCCGCCTTTTGAGACGCTACCAGCGCGCTGATGGGTGTATTATTGGACCCCTGATTTATGATTAATTGGCTGGCCGGCAACAGAGAAGGGGTGGTCCCGGGCGGCGCGACGCCTCCGCTCGGACGCTGATTGGCCTGTGGAGCGAGGCTCGGCTCAGGTCGGCCCTGGCTGCCGCGCCGAAATGGCAAGATCGTGCTCGCCGGTGTCCGCCGGATCCTCCGCGCGGCCTCGAGCCCACGGCTAATGGCCAGCAATGAAGAACAATGGTGACTTCATAGCTGGCTGGAGATTGCCGCCAGCGGCGACGGCAGCGGAGGAGGCGGAGGCGGCGTCGAGGTGTGACGAGTCCGTCCGACGGCAGCTGTCTGGCCGTGGCACAGCTCTTATCACAGCTGTCTGGCTGTGGTACAGCTCTTCTACCAGGTGTCTAGCTGTGTTGCATACGTTAGGTGCCGCACCAAGCTGCAGCTGCCGACACTGGCGGATCCAGGGGGGGGGGGGCATCAGGGGCAAATGCCCCCGCAGGAATCTGGGGGGGGGGGGCATTCAATACAAGTGTGCCCCCCCCCCCCCACGCGCGTTCCTAATTTATCCTAAAACCGTAAAAATTACCTTTGCAGCAGTCAAAACCCAGCTATCCTCAGTCAATAACCGGAAAATTTCGCGACGCTTCGCGGCATGACACAATTTTCGCAATTGCGTATACAAATTTGGAAAATGGGACAATTAATTCCATTAAGTGTCTGGCAGAGGCTCTCCTTGACGGTAATTGCTGGCACTGGCGGATCCAGGGGGCATCAGGGGCAAATGCCCCCACAGGAATCTGAGAGGGGCATTCAATACAAGTATGCCCCCCGCGCGTTCCCTGCACTGAATGTAAAAAACAATGATCTTAGGAGAAAACTTCATGAATACGGAAGTTTTTCCCTCTCGAGTGATTGCATTGTGTATGTATCACTTTCTTTCAATGATAGACAAAACAGCGCACCTCCCCGGTAACACTTACCCGCGCCCCGCGGGGGGGGGGGGGGCAGAATATGGCCCCGGATTTTCTCAATAACTTGAAAACTATGATAGATATCAACGTCAAAACTTGCAGTACCTTATGCTACATCAATTGTAGAATTGTAGTCTTCTCACCAAATTCCAATGAAATTGATGCAATATTTGTGGGAGATAATGACGTTTTAATGACGCCATGTCATGCCATTTTTGGTGGGAAAAGATGATTTTTGAACAATCGTAGAATAGTTTTGAAGCAAATTTCAAATAAAAACATTAAAAGGAAGGAAATGACATTCTTTTCAAAATGACCAACTCGAATTTTCGAAATTTTTTGTTTTTGTTCCCCAAACTAAAACAAAAATGATTATTTTTTTCGGAGAAAAAAATCCCATTTTTTTGCGAATTTGAAAAGTTTATTTCCTAAGCTCGAATACCAAAATAAGGTGACCGGCCCAAATCCTCTGAGGAAAAAATGGGGTACCCTTTTCCCCACAGAAAGATGTCCTCCCCCCCCCCCCCCCCCCCTCCCCCCCCACGGAGAGAGGCTGGATCCGCCAGTGGCTGCCGAGCTCCTGTCACACAAATCGACTGGGGACCGGTGGAACGCTACTATGTACAACAATTCACTTATACCTTCTAGTCTGATTATTGCTTGACCGTGCTACATGTGTCGGGTCTGGCCGGCCGGACGCACAGTATGGCCGAATGCCAGCTTAGCCTGAATACGCTTGCTTAAATAGGACCTCCTCACATGTGACGTTTTTTCAAGTCCCTTGAAAAGAAATATAAAAACAAAACAAGACTCAAGAAGCCTCAAGCAAAATTAACTACGACTGCATTCATCGTATTTTTCTGAATAGGAGCGAACAAGATTTTCTTGCCACAACCTGCAACCCCCCCCCCCCCCGCCGCTATTTCAGCTCTGAACTTGTCGCGGCAGCCTGGCTGGCGTGACCCGACCCAGCTTGTAGCGGCGCCGACAGGCTCGGGCCTACCTCATGGTAGGTCAGATTAGCCCCACCCTGCGCTTGTTATGTCACTGGATGCAGCTACCAATGACTGTGAATGTCTTTCTGTCGCATTATATATATAACTGATGGTAATCGGTCATTCTTGACGGATCATGCAGTCACTTCCGACAATCGCCTCATCGCAGCGCTGCAGCGTGTGTGGTCTCACGCTGAAGAGCTTCCAACGACCAGTCAGCTGTCGCCTGTCGCCGCGCGGCCCGTCACCAACCTGGAGTATGGCCTGAGCACGCTGCACTGTTGGATTCGGTGTTTTGATCGACTCCTCTACCTGAGCTACCGGCTTCCAGACGGAAACAAGAGCGAGGAGCACCACCAGCAGTGGCAGAACGAGGTAAAAGAGGTCTTCAGGACGCGAATGGGGCTCCGAGTCGACGAGCCGCGGGCAGGAGGCAGTGGAAACTCTACCGTCGGAAGCAACGCCCGCCGCGCCTTCCGCTCGCCAGTCAACTTCGTAGCCTGCACCGGAGTCGAACAGCAGCTGATCAACCGGATCAACAAGATCCTGCAGGCCGTCAGCTGCTTTCACAAGCTGGACACCGACGCACTCTCCAGCTACCGCCAGCAAAGGGCTGAACGATATGTCGCCTCGTACAGGTGGCATCCGATGTCCACCACGCTGCACAAGCTCCTGTCGCATTCGGCAGCTGTGGTAGAAGTCTGTCACCTGCCCATCGGGATGATTTTGGAGGAGGCTGCCGAAGCTGCGAACAAGCTCCTCCGCCAGTACAGGCTGTGCCACACGCGGAAGGACTCGCGTCTGCACGCGATGTCCGACCTCTTCGGGTATCTGATGGTGGCCAGCGACCCGTTCATCAGCAGCCTGGGCCTGCAGCGGCGCTGACGACTCTACGTCAGCCGGCATGACACCGGAGACCTTGGCGCTACTGTCGTAGCCGGAGCCGGAGCCGCAGCTGGAGAGGGGAACGGCGCAGGCTCCGTCGGTGCTGACAGCGACAGCAACAGTGACGGAGCCAGCAGCAACAATATGCGCCGAGTAGGTCGCGATGACGGGTCGTGTGATGACAAGATCCGTCTTGCTGTCATGTTGTGCCAGTGACATAAAGGAACATGTCTGTTCTCCTTGTCTTTTGCAATGCACTGATGGATCAGGAAACGGCAAATAAACTGCAAAACTGGTTGTAACATAAATTCCGAAACTCCTTTATCATTTTATAACGGTCGTCAACGCAGTTTCCATTCGATAGTTTCTACTCATTCATTGCCATTGGTATTCACATAGGAGCCATGATAGTCTTGCACGAATCGGGCAAATTGTTGCAGAAAGCTTAGTTAGTAGCAATGATGTCGCTAAAAGTCATCTGGCATCATTTTCAGCAAAACCGAAAAGCAATACGAATAAATTCAGGCTAAACTTGCGTTTGGCCACACTGTGGGACGGCCCGACCCAGCCGGACAGTGCGCTCACTCAGCGGTTCAGGAGGTCGCGGTGCCCGAGGCGCCGTGACCCGAGCGGCGCTGTGATTGGCTCGCGTGTGTCGTTGGCAGGGTGACCCGGGTTCCGTCGCGGCTTGGGAGGCAGAATGGGGTTGGGACAATTTTGTAAGGTACTATTTTTTTTCTCTCGTAAAAACAAGGATAATTTTGAATATAATATAAATATTTGTTTGTATTATAAAAATGCGAAATGAACTAAAACATTATTAAAAACTAAAAAAATTAAGCTCATGTCTTTGTAGTTGTGACGTCACGACCATGGTGAAAATCAAAAGTGCCGTCACAAATCACGAGTGTCGTGACGTCACCAACATAATCAATATTTTTTCTTTAAAAAATATGAGAAGTGAAGAAGAAGTTTTAGGACAGAAGGCGGTCTAATATGTGTGTGAGAAGTATATAGAAAAATAGAGAAAAATACGCTGAATTTGTTATGCGTAAAAACCCACTACCTGTCCCTAACCCCATTGGTGGCGGACGCTGGACGGGTGCAATCGCGTCATAACGTGCTGCATGATCTGTGTTAATATAGACCAAAATTTCACGGATGATTTAAACAAAGCTTATAAATGCACCTACCTTGGGTTGGGCCTGCGCCGTTTGTTAGAAGTACTTCATTGGTATTGACAAGACTCGGTGAAGTCTATTCAGGACGTGGGTATACGGGCTCTGGAACAACACATACGGCAGCCCCGAAAACGCACACCCAAACACCTAGGCATGCACCCAGGAGACTCCACGGAGCAACATATACATATCACATACATCATCATGCAGCATGCGTTACCGGTACCAAAACACACGCCCAAGCACATAGAAGCAAGAAGTGTAGGTACTTTCAAGACTCCTTTAGGATCGTGAAAGCACCTAGCCATCCACCCAGTGCCAGTGGACAGGACGGCGCAGCATACAGCAACATGCGGTACGGGCCAACAGGAAAACACATGGTCAGGGACCTGGACATGCACCCGACCCCACACCAACACCAACACCACGAGAACACATCAAGACACAACATACATCCGGATTGCCAGGCTGACAGTTTGGAAGAAGTATGGGTCAAAAAGCTACTAGATCCTGAAAATAAGAAGTGGAAACAGGGCATGCGTGATAAGTTATTCATAAACGATCGGGTGTCTGTGTTTCATTGCGATGCTTCCCTAGGCCAAATGAAATCCAGATTGACAGACGACAGGTTCTGGGAAGAGGTGTCAAGAGCTTGGACAACAATTGTTACGGTAAAGCAAACACAAATTACAGGCAGCGATGTATTAGGCAAGGTGTTGTGGATGAATAGACCTTAACTTAGAAAAAGCCGGCGGCGTTAACGAACGACAGATGATAAATAACTTCGTCATTCAGGTCGCAGATTTATACAATAGTCATCACCAAAGACCTTACACAAGCGTTTTTCCGCTATCCTCGAAAAACCTTAGGGGTGGGGGTGTCTAAACACCCCCCGGCACGGCGCGGGTTAATCAAGTCTGCAGAGCCGTTGTTTATTGGGTGGGCATGGAAACCGCCGCTCAATTCAGATTATTAGAAGAAAAAATGATGGCATGCAAGTTAACCATACGGACGATGCCACCAGGAGGGCCGAGCAGGGAAGAACGGATTTCGACAATGAATTTATTTAGCCAAAGCTGAAGAGTCGCTTTTCAAAACATAATTAAGACATTGAAATGGTGAAACAAAAATTCGGATGTTAGTCATTGGAATGATGTCGATATTGCTAAGGACATTATAATTTCTTGAAGGGAATATTTCACCTGTGTATTGGTTTTGAATTGAGATAGCCATTATCTTGGTCCGTTATTGAAATGTCTAAATTACTAAGGTCTTTTTCCCTAAAACTTAACCGTTTTTAAGCAATTTAATTTACCACTTGCAAAATGACCCCAGGCTGGTGCAGCCGCTGATTGGCTGACGGACACTTTTTCATCCAATCCCACTTTGTCAGCCAATCAGCGGCGGTCTATAGCTCAATAATGACGTCATTCGCCCAAATCTAAAAACTTAATTTGTATAAAGATAAGTGACTTTTCGAGAGAGAAAAATATCACCATCGTTTTCAGCAGCACTTACTTCATATTTTCTACTTCAACCAGCGTATATTTGACAACTTTCAGATAGGTGAAACATTCAGTTTAAATTACCCACTCATTTCAATTGAACTGCACAATACAAACATATTGCAATGTCTTAACATAATTCACCTCTGTCAGCTTTCTGTTTTCAAACGCCACCAGAAATCAGATCTGGCTTAGAAGGGCGATGATGAAATCCGTGAAATATGTGTCATGCACCTTCGGCCTCCAGAGACGTTCAAGCTTGTAACTCATGCACTGTCACTCGCCTCGCACTACAAAACACCAAACATGCCACAAGTAGCCTGTGTCCGTGGACAGCGCTCCCAATTTGTCGTGCACATCGTAGCCCATAAGCTTAAAGGGGCAACGGACTACATTGTAAAGGAACAAAAGTTACTCGGTCCGATATACGTTTGATGAGTAACGAGGTCGCTATTCCGTTACTCATAAGTAGCTTCGCTAATAACGGAGTAACGGAAGTTTATAACCGCAGCGTACAACTACAGTTGGCAATTCAAAATGAATCGGAAGCATTTCTATAAAATAACGCTCTATTGGTAAACAGTTCTTACAACGACTCGTAAGACATGGAAGAGTTTTAATTCAGGACGATAAAACCAAATATCCTTATAGGCAATACAAGATATATAAATAAGACCATCCATATTTGCTCGTGACATGCACCAGTTTTGCCTTACAATATGATCGTATGCCCTTCTCCGTTAATGTTACGTCATTCTTATCGATAGTTATCGAAAAACTAATCTCAGTCCCGACTCCAGTCTCCAGTCTCATCGCCTACGAATTAATACTCACTGGAGTAGCGCAAACAAAAAATCGTTGAGCTTCATATCATGCACCTATAGAGACCGTTCTTTTAAACTGCGCATGCATGTAAACGATCCAATTAATATCAGTTAGCCTAAGTTAATCGTGCAAGGTGATCTGATGCCGTTAGCCAGTTATAGGCGTAAAGGTGACATATTGCTCAAAATTGGTGATTCAGATCATCAGAATTATTTCAGTATTTTGGTACGAACAAAGCTAGCACCTGCAATAAATATGCATTATGCACGATATAACAACGTAGACACTAGACAGCTTCCAGCATGACGCCGCAGATCTCGTGATGTGCCTACAGCGCCATCTAATATCAGAGGGCGTAACTTAAGCTTCTCTCCGAGCTCGTAGCAGCAGCGAAGGCCCTACTGAAAATCCTTCTCGTGACTGCATGCAGATCGTTGTTCCTGGATTTTCAGACAAATCTAACGCCAATTTGTGGCATTGTAATTTATTTTTGAGGATAGGTTATGCAAAATTCCTCCATGTCCGTCTGAATCCGCCAGAAGCATATAACAAAGCTGGGCGAGAACAATGAAATTACAATTCTGTGACACGTGGGTAGGCCGGTAGCTCCCTATCGCCTGACGTTTATATTAACACAAGATGTATCCATTTTCCTAATTTCTTTTGTTTTTCATATTTACTCATATATCCAAATATCTGCATTTTAACTGTAAATATAATTTGTGATACTGAGAGGCTGAACCGCTCATGAGACTACGCGCTCAAAAAGAAAGGAATATCGCTGGCACACATATATTTACATGTCTACACTTACAACTTAAGCACAAAATATGCAACAGGAAGTAAATACCTTATTATATTTGTTATCACGGGTATCTTTTGAAAAGAAGCCACTATATAAAAAAGCGAAAACTTTATACCCTTAACGGAAAATACTTTTTCCGATATAACTGGCCCAGAAAATGTTGAGAGAGTCCATACAAAACACAACCAAACAAAGCAGATGACCTGAATGTCTCTGCGTTTCAGCTACACTACATAATATCGACGAGTTGCGACTACCGCTGTACACTGTCCATACGATTCCATTCCTCCACCATCATCTAAAAATTCACTCCAAAGCTCACCAGACGCATACGTTGCACTACATGGCCTAACAGCGGTACCGCAAATCCGCCATCGCACTGGCGCGTTGCCATGACAACCCGTTGACATGGCAGCGGCTATTGCACAAAGTCGGTAACCTATGTGTTACCACGTCTTGCTCAGTCTTGTCTTGTCCACAGTCTAGCTCACGTCTTCCTCACGTCTTCCTCACGTCTTCCTCACGTCTTCCTCACGTCTTCCTCACGTCTTCCTCACGTCTTCCTCACGTCTTCCTCACGTCTTCCTCACGTCTTGCTCGCAGTTAACCCGTTGACGGGTGGTAGCGGACATTCGAAACACATGTTCAAGAGCTGTTTGAGGTTGCACGGACACTTACTTACGGTCACTGGTCACCGGGTAGTGCTTTCCGTACTCCTTCATGTGGTCCCGCATCGACTTCATCTGCGCCCTGAAAATCAGAATTGGGCTTAACATAAAGACAAATAATGCACAATTACTACATGAGAACAAAAGTACACCAATTATAATGTTGCATGCTAGTCAATAAGTGACAGAATGATCTCCCGAAAGTATATCACAATGTCTCATGTGACTAAGCCCTCCCGAAAGAATATCACAATGACTCATGTGACCAGCCCTCCCGAAAGAATATCACAATGACTCATGTGACCAGCCCTCCCGAAAGAATATCACAATGTCGCATGTGACTAGCCCTCCCGAAAGAATATCACAATGACTCATGTGACTAGCCCTCCCGAAAGAATATCACAATGACTCATGTGACTAGCCCTCCCGAAAGAATATCACAATGACTCATGTGACTAGCCCTATGTTCATGACAAAGCGAGCATAACAAAATCGCACATAGCGCGGCGTGTGCGCCCCGGCCGCTCAGTGGCCGATGAACCGCTGTCTGTAGCCGTGGTCCGCGGAGCGTCGGCGGCGAGGCCGGCCACCGCTGGACAATACAATGGGGCTTTACGACAGATAGGTCTTCCCTTCACCGGCCACTCCCGAGGGACATCGTACTCACTCGAGGTGAGGCGGCATCTCCTGGTACACGTCGGTGAACACGTTCTCCCAGCTGGCGATCGGACGCTTCTCAGCCTTCTGGAACGCCACCATCACCTGGACAGAGCAGCGGGTACTGGTCAGTACAACGCAGGCAGGCAGGACAGATGCGGCCTGGAACGCCACCATCACCTGGACAGAGCAGCGGGTACTGGTCAATACAACGCAGGCAGGCAGGACAGATGCGCCCTGGAACGCCTCCATCACCTGGACAGAGCAGCGGGTACTGGTCAGTACAACGCAGGCAGGCAGGACAGATGCGCCCTGGAACGCCTCCATCACCTGGACAGAGCAGCGGGGACTGGTCAGTACAACGCAGGCACGCAGGACAGATGCGCCCTGGAACGCCTCCATCACCTGGACAGAGCAGCGGGGACTGGTCAATAAAACGCAGGCAGGCAGGACAGATGCGCCCTGGAACGCCTCCATCACCTGGACAGAGCAGCGGGGACTGGTCAGTACAACGCAGGCAGGCAGGACAGATGCGCCCTGGAACGCCTCCATCACCTGGACAGAGCAGCGGGGACTGGTCAATAACACGCAGGCAGGCAGGACAGATGCGCCCTGGAACGCCTCCATCACCTGGACAGAGCAGCGGGGACTGGTCAATAAAACGCAGGCAGGCAGGACAGATGCGCCCTGGAACGCCTCCATCACCTGGACAGAGCAGCAGGGACTGGTAAATAAAACGCAGGCAGGCAGGACAGATGCGCCCTGGAACGCCTCCATCACCTGGACAGAGCAGCGGGTACTGGTCAGTACAACGCAGGCAGGCAGGACAGATGCGCCCTGGAACGCCTCCATCACCTGGACAGAGCAGCGGGGACTGGTCAGTACAACGCAGGCAGGCAGGACAGATGCGGTACTGGCTAAATCGGCTGGGCCGTTGCCACAAAACAAGTAGTTGACTTGTAAATAGTACTGGTAGGAAGTGGAGTTCTGGAGACGAATGCACGAAACGACAAGTGTGAACGCAGTGCAGTAGTCCGCGGAATCGACCATCTGAGTTAGGGCATCTTTCAAGGTAGCTTACAATACCGGATCGAGAAAGCTTCAGCCAAAGCATCGCATCGCATCGCTAAAGTACACGGGAGGAAATGATCGAACAAGAACAGTGCCGATATAGGCGCAGACAAGATTACAAGAAGGCAGGGCGCACCAACCCGCGCGACACGAGGCACAAACGTACCTGTTTCTTGGCCGAGTTTTTCCAGTCGCGCTCCTTCTGCTCGTCCCAGAGTCCCTTGTGTGAGAGGTAGAGGCGCATGCGGGCGATAGGGTGGTCGGTGGTGTCCCAGTAGCGCACTTCGTCCACCGACCGGTAGGCGGAGCTGTCGTCGGATGTGCTGTGGTGTCCGATCCTGGGGGCACCGAGAACCGAGACGGGGTGTGCGGGTGAGGTGGAGATGATGTGTCAATTTCGCTGAGTGACACGGTGTGAGATCGGCGTTTTGAGAATGTTTGGGTTGGTCATGAGCGATGCCATCAGAGATAAGGGATCATCACTAGGAGATGATGATATCACTAGAAGAGATGCTTTGATCATCACTAGTGTAATTTCTAACCGTATGGTGCCGCCACCTTCTAGACAGAATACTCTGACAGAATGTAAGGCTAACTAAAAATCCGTACAATTTCTTATGGCCTACAAACACATTTCATTACCCTGCTGAGTCCCATACGCGCTCCACCACCTCCACCTCCACATCTCCTCCAAACCTCCCTCCCTCCTCCGTCACCCCAACCACACATCTCAAGCACACCGCCAACTTGTGTCGCCTCTCTCCTCCGTCACAAACGGCACGCTCTCCCGTCCCTCCTCCGTCACAAACGGCACGCCCTCCCGTTCTGCCGTCACAAACGGCACGCTCTCCCGTCCCTCTGCCGTCACAAACGGCACGCTCTCCCCTCTCTCCTCCGTCACAAACGGCACGCTCTGCCGTCCTTCCTGCGTCACAAACGGCACGCTCTCCCGTCTCTCCTCCGTCACAAACGGCTCGCTCTCCCGTCCCTCCTCCGTCACAAACAGCAAGCTCTGCCGTCCCTCCTCCGTCATAAACGGCACGCTCTCCCGTCCCTCCTCCGTCACAAACAGCACGCTCTGCCGTCCCTCCTCCGTCACAAACGGCACGCTCTCCCGTCCCTCCTCCGTCACAAACGGCACGCTCTCCCGTCCCTCCTCCGTCACAAACGGCACGCTCTCCCGTCCCTCCTCCGTCACAAACAGCAAGCTCTGCCGTCCCTCCTCCGTCACAAACGGCACGCTCTCCGTTCTGCCGTCACAAACGGCACGCTCTCCCGTCCCTCCTCCGTCACAAAAGGCACGCTCTCCCGTCCCTCTGCCGTCACAAACGGCACGCTCTGCCGTCCCTCCTCCGTCACAAACGGCACGCTCTCCGTTCTGCCGTCACAAACGGCACGCTCTGCCGTCCCTCCTCCGTCACAAACGGCACGCTCTGCCGTCCCTCCTCCGTCACAAACGGCACGCTCTCCCGTCCCTCCTCCGTCACAAACAGCACGCTCTGCCGTCCCTCCTCCGTCACAAACGGCACGCTCTCCCGTCCCTCCTCCGTCACAAACGGCACGCTCTCCCGTCCCTCCTCCGTCACAAACGGCACGCTCTCCCGTCCCTCCTCCGTCACAAACGGCACGCTCTCCCGTCCCTCCTCCGTCACAAACGGCACGCTCTCCCGTCCCTCTGCCGTCACAAACGGCACGCTCTCCCGTCCCTCTGCCGTCACAAACGGCACGCTCTCCCGTCCCTCCTCCGTCACACACGGCAGGCTCTCCCGTCCCTCTGCCGTCACAAACGGCACGCTATCCCGTCCCTCCTCCGTCACCCACCGGTAGGTCATGGCCTCAATCAGCACGGGCTTGTTCTGGCTGATGGCCATCTTCCTCGCCGCCACCGTGGCGTTGTACACGGCCAGGGTGTCGTTTCCGTCCACACGGATCGAGGCGATGCCGTAGGCGGGGCCGCGCCCGGCGATACCGTCACCGCGGTACTGCTCATGCGTGGGAGTTGAGATGGCGTAGCCGTTGTTGCGGCTGCGGAGAGGCAGTTGACGAGTGAGTGAGGGGGAGGGGGGGGGGGGGTCGGAGAGTCATGACAACACATCTATCGATATATCGAAGTGGGACACGTCAAGAATGAAGCGGACTTCACGGGAGAAAAAAAGAAATACGACGCAATGTTAAGTAAATTTCGTATAGTATCAGCTGCAGTACACATACGTATTATTATCAACTGTCCAAGACCATTGATCAATGATCATACAGTAGACACGAACAAGTGATGATGACGATTATTTGGGTTTAAGGACACCACAGCTACTAGGCTATATGGCGCCCAGAACAAACAAGTGAAACAGGACGGACAATAACTGTTGATTCCCAGCTCCATTCAATGAAAAATTAAAAACTCCAACTATCGTAAGCGTGACGACACAAAACAGTATATGCCCTCCAACCGTGCGTTGCGCCTAGTAAAACACTTCGACCTTGATGCGAGGACATGCCAAATTGGCTAGATACACTGCTCAGAGTGTTGCCTCCTCTCACTGCACACATACTAACTCTGACTCTCTAACTGTGACCATATCTCCAAGCACATTTAGTATTTGTCCGGCCTACTCCCGTGGCCGGCTTACCAGAAGAAGATGATGGGCACATCAAGCACGGCGGCGAAGTTGAAGGCGGCGTGGGCGTCTCCCTCGCTGGAACTGCCCTCACCGAAGTAGCAGATCACGCAGCGGTCCTCTTGACTCCGCTTGAACGCGTACGCCGTGCCTACGGCTGGGGTGGAGCACGAGGCAGGGGTGCGGTGCAGTCAGTGGTGCCGCCTCACGTGGTCATTCAGTGTAATATATACATAAAGCGGTAACTTCACAAGTCATTAAGTCAGCGTGGCATGGTAGGATAGCTTTTAATAAATTGCACCACGGGTGCAATGCTTCAATCGTTAAAAAAATACATAAATGCTAATTCTTTTGAAATTCATAATCATAAACAAACTGTATCTGCGATAAAACGCACAGAGATGAATCGATTCTTCCATTGGAGGATTCCTCTTTAACCATGCTAAACATTGGGGCCTTTCGTCCCGTCTCTATTGAGCATCCCTACCTTGTGGCATCTGCGTGGCCAGTGGTGAGGAGATGGTACAGAAGTTGTGCGCCGGAGAGCCGTAGTGGATGGGCATCTGCCGGCCTTTGCTGTCGTCCATCTCGTTACCGTAACACTGGTTCATGAACTGATCCAGGCTGTAGCCCCGGTACATCAGCACGCCTGCGGAGGGCGGGACGCGGGTGATAGCAGATACCTAGAGCAGACGAGACACTGAGAGGTGCCAGAGCAGGTCAGGCAGCAGTGCCAGAGCAGGTCAGGCAGCAGTGCCAGAACAGGCCAGGCAGCAGCACCAGAGCAGGCCAGGCGGCAGCGCCAGAGCAGGTCAGGCAGCAGCGCCAGAGCAGGCCAGGCAGCAGCGCCAGAACAGGTCAGGCAGCAGCGCCAGAGCAGGTCAGGCAGCAGCGCCAGAGCAGGCCAGGCAGCAGCGCCAGAGCAGGTCAGGCAGCAGCGCCAGAGCAGGTCAGGCAGCAGCGCCAGAGCAGGTCAGGCAGCAGCGCCAGAGCAGGCCAGGCAGCAGCGCCAGAGCAGGTCAGGCAGCAGGGAGAGAAAAGGCCAGGCAGCAGCGCCAGAGCAGGTCAGGCAGCAGCGCCAGAGCAGGCCAGGCAGCAGCGCCAGAGCAGGTCAGGCAGCAGCGCCAGAGCAGGTCAGGCAGCAGCGCCAGAGCAGGTCAGGCAGCAGAGCCAGAGCAGGTCAGGCAGCAGCGCCAGAGCAGGCCAGGCAGCAGCGCCAGAGCAGGTCAGGCAGCAGCGCCAGAGCAGGTCAGGCAGCAGCGCCAGAGCAGGTCAGGCAGCAGCGCCAGAGCAGGTCAGGCAGCAGCGCCAGAGCAGGCCAGGCGGCAGCGCCAGAGCAGACCAGGCAGCAGCGCCAGAGCAGACCAGGCAGCAGCGCCAGAGCAGGCCAGCAGCAGCGCCAGAGCAGGTCAGGCAGCAGCGCCAGAGCAGGCCAGGCAGCAGCGCCAGAGCAGGTCAGGCAGCAGCGTCAGAGCAGGTCAGGCAGCACCGCCAGAGCAGGTCAGGCAGCAGCGCCAGAGCAGGTCAGGCAGCAGCGCCAGAGCAGGTAGGCAGCAGCGCCAGAGCAGGTCAGGCAGCAGCGCCAGAGCAGGTCAGGCGGCAGCGCCAGAGCAGGCCAGGTGGCAGCGCCAGAGCAGGTCAGGCAGCAGCGCCAGAGCAGGCCAGGCAGCAGCGCCAGAGCAGGCCAGGCAGCAGCGCCAGAGCAGACCAGGCGGCAGCGCCAGAGCGACAGCTGATCTCATGCTTTAACTAGTGTTAGGTCTGCAGTAGTGGAACTGTGCTAGCCTTGGGTCGCATTGTTGCAGAATACAAAATTATTATAGCGACGAGAGATAACAACAATTTAGGAAGACGCAGCGGACTGGAATATTAAAGGGAATAGGTCACATTGGAAGTTGTCTTGAAATTTGGCTATACGGGGTATTTCGAGCTGAAAAAAACTAATATGGCATTTGTTTGGACGATAGATGGATATCCGTCGAAAAAATGGTCATGTTTCTCTTTTCTCTTTCATGGCCATAACAAACTTCATGACAATTATGACGTCATGCATATGGTAGATTGGATATTGGAAACTATTGTACACAATAACGACGGACTTTAGGCAATATATACGCAGGGCTGCTTGTAACGTAAACAACCGTTGTGAGGACCCGAAACAAGTTTCGGGGAAATTAAACTTCTTCTAAAAGAGGCTCACTAGTCCTCGTGCCGAAATTACTTAGCGTAGCAAGGCAATTATTTCACCATAGCCCGTTTTTTCCGATCTGCTCTACAAACCTGCTAAATCTGTTCAAAACCCCATGTTAAAGGTGAACATGTTGTGCGAAACCCTTTAAGTCGTGTCTGGCAGTTACCTGACTCGCGGTACTGTCCGTAGATAAAGTCCTCGGGAGTGAGTGCCGCCGCCGAGCCCATGTGAGTGCCCTCCTCTCCGTAGTTGGTCATGTAGAACGATATCCTACCAGTGCAGACATCTCAATGAGCATGGCAGGATACTTCCTGGACGGTTCATTTGCATACAGTTCCAATCATCAATCTGACATGCTCATGAGCTAAAAAAAAATATTTACGCTTGAACAAGACAGGTAACATATTCCGCAGAACCTAAACATGGGCATTATGACATGCAATATCCTCTGGGAGGATAACATTATCACACACATATTAAGTGCCATCACAGCAACACCATCAAACTCGAGAACGAAAAGTGTCCATAAAACTAGCTATGTAACGTCCCACCATCACAGGCAAAGCTTTGCCAACACATTCAAACAGCGTAGTGGATAACGCGATGACAGACGCAATACACCCCAGCAGCTCTGCCTATATGTGCTGCAGAGCTGTGTCCACAGCGCAGCAGCGGCTCTCCTACCTGCCCTGCCGCTGCGACTCGTACAGGATCTTGTCCATGGTGTTGAGCAGCGTCATCTTCTTGTACATGTCGATCAGCGTTTCCTCCGGGGATCTGACGGTTCAGGTTCAGAGATTCAGATGGACCGGAGATGACAGGGATGGGGCAAGTCAGACATCAGCGCCGGGGCCGACGAGAGAGCTCTCTTCTTGAACCGGGGAGTGGGGGAGAACGGGAACGCAGGCTGCTGGACTATAGATGAAACGTTGTGGATTTTTGTGGTGCGTGCGTGCGTGCGTGGGCGTGCGTGCGTGCGTGCGTGCGTGCGTGCGTGCGTGCGTGCGTGCGTGCGTGCGTGCGTGCGTGCGTGCGTGCGTGCGTGGTCGTGGCGTGTGTGTGTGTGTGTGTGTGTGTGTGTGTGTGTGTGTGTGTGTGTGTGTGTGTGTGTGTGTGTGTGTGTGTGTGTGTGTGTGTGTGTGTGTGTGTGTGTGTGTGTGTGTGTGTGTGTGTGCTGTGTGTGTGTGTGTGTGTGTGTGTGTGTGTGTGTGTGTGTGTGTGTGTGTGTGTGTGTGTGTCTGTGTGTGTGTGTGTGTGTGTGTGTGTGTGTGTGTGTGTGGTGTGTGTGTGTGTGTGTGTGTGTGTGTGTGTGTGTGTGTGTGTGTGTGTGTGTGTGTGTGTGGGTGTGTGTGTGTGTGTGTGTGTGTGTGTGTGTGTGTGTGTGTGGTGTGTGTGTGGGTGTGTGTGTGTGTGTGTGTGTGTGTGTGTGTGTGGGTGGTGTGTGTGTGTGTGTGTGTGTGTGTGTGTGTGGGTGTGTGTGTGTGGGTGTGTGTGTGTGTGTGTGGTGTGTGTGTGTGTTGTGTGTGTGTGTGTTGTGTGTGTGTATACATGCATGCATGCATGCAGGCATGCATGCATGCATGCATGCATGCATGCTTACAGTCAGACATACATACATACATACATACTTACATACATACATACATACATACATACATACATACATACATACATACATACATACATACATACATACATACATACATACATACATACATACATACATACATACATACATACATACATACATACATACATACATACATACATACATACATACATACATACATACATACATACATACATACATACATACATACATACATACATACATACATACATACATACATACATACATACATACATACGATAGATAGATAGATAAGATAGATAGATAGATAGATAGATAGATAGATAGATAGATAGATAGAATAGATAGATAGATAGATAGATATGATAGATAGATAGAAGATAGATAGATAGATAGATAGATAGATAGATAGATAGATAGATAGATAGATAGATAGATAGATAGATAGATAGATAGATAGATAGATAGTAGATAGATAGTTAGATAGATAGATAGATAGATAGATCGATAGATAGATAGATAGATGATAGATAGATAGATAGATAGATAGATAGATAGATAGATAGATAGATAGATAGATAGATAGATAGATAGATAGAATAGATAGATAGATAGATAGATAGATAGATAGATAGATAGATAGCACTAGATAGACTCAGCTCACTCAGCTACTCACTAGATAGACTAGACTACGCACTTGATAGATAGATATATAGATAGATAGTTTAGATAGATAGATAGACGACTTAGATAGACTAAAGATAGATAGATAGATCGTCAGCTCGACTCACGCACTCTACGATAGACTCACGACTAGACTACGAATAGATAGATAGATAGATAGACTAAGATCACTCACTCAGCTCAGCTCACTCACTAGATAGATAAATAGATAGATAGATAGCTAATAGTACTAGATAGATCGCTCACTGACTAGATAGTAAAACAGAACTAGACTAGCTAGTAATAGCTAGACTAGACTAGATAGACTAACTCACGCACTCGACTCGACGACTCAGCTCACTCACTCGATACGATAGATAGATAGATAGACTAGATAGATAGATAGATCAAGATAGATAGATAGATAGATAGATAGATAGAATAGATAGATAGATAGATAGATAGATAGAATAGACTCACGCACTAGACTCAGCTCGACAGATAGAATAGATAGATAGACTAGATAAGATGATAGATAGATAGATAGATAGAGAGAATAGAAGATAGATAGAAGATAGTAGAATAGATAGATAGATAGACCTAGATAGATAGAATCACTCAGCTCACTCACTCACGTCGCTCACTCGTAGCTCACTCAGACTCGATAGATAGATAGTCAGATAATACGATGATAGCTAGACTAGACTAGACTAGATAGACTAGATAGATACGATAGAATAGATAGATAGATAGATAGATAGATAGATAGATAGATAGATAGACTCACTCACTCACGACTCGACTAGCTCGATAGATAGAAGAAGATAGATAGATAGATAGATAGCATAGAATAGATAGATCGATAGCTCGACTCAGCTCACTCGATAGATAGATAGATAGATAGATACTCACTCAGCTAATCTTCACTCACTCAGCTCACTCGACTCACTCAGCTCACTCACTGCACTAGACTAATAGACTAAGCATAGCTAGATAGATAGATAGATCAGATAGTAGATAGATCGATCTAGCTCACTCACTCACTCGATCGATAGCTCGAAGCACTCAGCTCTACTAGATAGATAGAAAGATAGATACGATAGATAGTCGATAGATAGATAGATAGATAGAATAGATAGATAGATAGATAGCTAGATAGATAGATCGATAGATAGAAGATAAAAGATAGATAGATAGAAGACTAGATAGATAGATAGATAGATAGATAGATAGCTAATCGAAGCTCGACTCACAGATAGATCACTAATAGCTAGCATAGATAGATAGCTACGAATGATAGATCAGATAGATAGCGTAACTAGTCACGTCACTCAGCTCACTCGACTCGACTCGACTCGACGCTCGCGACTCAATCACTCTAGATCGCTAGCTAGCTAGCTCATAGATAGATAGACTAAGCAAGGCTAGATAGATCACGATCACGCTAGCTCAGCTCACGCGACTAGACTAGAAGTAGATCAGCTAGATAGACTAGATCGATAGAACGCACTCACTGCACTCACTCACTCGACTCGACTCGACTCGACTCGACTCAGCTCACTAGATAGATAGATAGAGATAGATAGATAGAAAGCTACGCACTCACTCACTCCGACTAGATAGATAGATAGATAGATAGATAGATCGATAGATAGATAGATATCGACTAGACTAGATCAGATAGATAGATAGATAGATAGATAGATAGATAGATAGATAGATAGATAGATCGACTAGATAGATAGATAGATAGATAGATAGATAGATAGATAGATAGATAGATAGATAGATAGATAGAGATAGATAGATAGAATAGATAGATAGATAGATAGATAGATAGATAGACTAGATAGATAGCATAGCTGGAATAGATAGTAGATAGATAGCAATAGATAGATAGATAGATAGATAAGATCAGATGATAGATAAAGATAGATAGATAGAAGATAGATAGATAGATAGATAGAATAGATAGATAGATAGATAGATAGATAGATAGATAGATAGATAGATAGATAGATAGATAGATAGATAGATAGAAGTAGATAGATCGATAGAGATAGATAAGATTGATAGATAGATCGACTCGACTCGACTCGACTCGATAGCTTAGATAGATAGATCGATAGTCGAGATCTAGATCAGCATCAGCTCAGCTGCTGCTTAGATAGATAGCATAGATAGATACGATAGCTCAGCTCAGCTCAGCTCAGCTAGATCAGATAGATAGATAGATAGATAGATAGATAGATCAGCTCAGCTCAGCTAGATCGACTAGTGAGCTCAGCTCGCTCTGCTAGCTTCACTCAGCTCTTACACTCACTCTCACTCTACGCTGCTCACTCTACTCACGCACTACGCACGTCACTCACTCAACTCACGTCCACTTGCACTCACTCACTCACTCACTCACTGCACTGCACTCACTCACTGTGTGTGGGGTGAGTGTGTGTGCTCACTGCAGCTCGACTCACTGCTCTCACGTTCACATCGACATCACTCACACACTACACACGAACACACTACTACATCACACTCACACACTACTACAGCTCAAACACACACCGTGACTACACTACACTACTCACGACTATCACTCTACAACAACACACACACACACAGCACTACTCTCTATCTCTACTCACTCTCTCTACTATCACTACTACACTCTCACACTATCTACTCTATCACTCACTCACTATACACAGACACACACACACACACTCCACACACTACACACATCTCACTACTATATACTATCTCTTCTATACTATTGTCAGGCGCGTCCCAGATCGTATAACCCTGGCAGTCCTATTTTGGGGGACGATGGTCGATCCCCGCGCCCATCTAACTAGCCGAGATTTATACCTATATGTCGCCCGATAGCTGGCAGTCCCTTTCAAGGGTGTGCCGCTACCCGCTGTATTTTCTGGGCCCGATAGGGGCTTATACGGACAGATTTAACGATAAAAGTGGTTTTCAATTTGAAATGTAGAAATGTGAATGTAAAATGTTGTAAATCGTTGCGAATTGGCGGGTTTATAGCCATATTTTTGTGGTATCGGGTTGTTATTTCGCAGTAAGGCGATATAGTGATGTCAACATTGACTTTATCGGTTGTTTTCGGTTGTAATATTAGGTATCTGCCCTAGGAGATGAGTTATTATATTTTGTAAAATTATATTCGTGAATTTTGAGGGACACTGTTATTTTATCGGGACTCCGGCTGCGCCCGGACTGGACGTGGGAATCGGAGGCTTTGTCGCTTCGTTTCACTATCGGTTTTTCACTGCCATGCTTGGTTTGGGAATGGCGTGTCTTGGTGGTATACTGTCGTAAGTAATTTTGAATTTACTGTTGAAAATTGTTTCCGATTCGTGTCGAATGTTATCTATCATATCCGTTCGATTATCTGACTGAATTTGGTGTTCACGTGCTAGATGATGTTCGTAATGGCGTAAAATGTCCATCGGTTTCTCGCGCAATTGTTGCCTTTTGCTGCGCCATATATGTATAAACTGGTTTATTTCTGCAGGGATACTTGGAAGCTTGGCCGTTGTATGATTTGGAGGTCTGGAGACCTAGAAGCTTGGCCGTTCTGTAGTTTTTTGGTGGCTTGGAGACGGAAGTTTGGCCGTTCTGCGGTTTTGAGATTGAGGCTCGGACGATCTGTTGGCTTGGAGTCTTGGAAGAGTCGTCGTCTTGAACGTCGCCGGACGCCATTCTGATGGTACGATTTTCTTTCTAATATGTTCCTAAAATCGAGTGTTTAAGCCTATACGCGTGTTGACCTTGGCCTATGAACCCGCTGTGACACCCGCTGCGGGCGTACCTATGAGATGAGTTGGTGGTCGGGATGAAGGAATGCTAACCTGGCTGTTGGTGTCCCCCCTCCCCCCGTATTGCGATGTACGACCACTGTAAGATGCTTTCGTCTGTTTTATGTTCCGTGCAGAAACCTTGAGTACTGAATATAGGCGGTACTGGTGATCATCTTGGTCTTTTTGGTGGCGAAGTGAGCGAGGTGGCGGCTACAGTTTCATCAGAGGATCAAGTCCTGTCAGTCTCATCGGGACTCCTGCTTCGGAGTCTCATCAGACTCCTGCTTCGGAGGTCTTGTCAGACTCCTGCTCTCTGAGTCTCATCGGACTCCTGCTTCGGGGGTCTCATCGGACTCCTGCTCGGGTCATCGGACCTGCTCAGAGTCTCATCGGACTCCTGCTTCAGAGTCTCATCGGACTCCTGCTTCAGAGTTCATCAGAGCTCCAAGGAGCTCCAGTTCTGAGGTGAGGGAGAAGAGGAGGTGGTACAACCGGCCGTGCCGGCGAAGCTGTTTTGGGAGTCTGAGGAGGACAAAAGGAGGAACGGTGGGAGTAAGGGTGATGTGTGTGTGTATTGT
>JAXIVJ010009794.1:42500-49646 GCA_036785665.1 Chirona hameri | reverse complement strand
TACACCGCCTCCGGGCATACGCAACACCCCTCGGGCATACCCCGCGGGCATACAACACCGCCTCCGGGCATACTACACCGCCTCCGTGCATACCACACCTGCCTCTCGGGCATACACACCGCCTCCGGGCATACTACACCCGCCTCCGGGCATACCACACTGCCTCCGGGCATACAACACCCCCTCCGCATACCGCGGCATACCACACCGCCTCCGGGCATACCACACCGCCTCCGGCATACAACAAGCCGCCTCCGGGCATACCACACCGCCTACGGCATACACACAACGCCTCCGGGCATACAACACCCGCCTCCGGGGCATACCACACGTCTCACGTCATCATCAGCAACATCATCAGCAACATCATCAGCAACATCATCAGCAACATCACCAGCAACATCATCATCGACATAATCAGCAACATCATCAGCAACATCATCAGCAACATCATCAGCAACATCATCAGCAACATCAATCATCAACATCATCATCAACATCCATCATCAACATCATCATCAACATCAACATCATCATCAACATCATCATCAACATCGTCATCACAATCATCATCAACATCATCATCAACATCATCATCAACATCATCATCAACATCATCATCAACATCATCATCAACATCATCAGCAACATCATCAGCAACATCATCATCAATATCATCAGCAAACATCATCAACAAACATCATCATCAGCAACATCATCATCAGCAACATCATCATCAGCAACAACATCATCATCAACATCATCATCAACATCATCATCAACATCATCATCAACATCATCATCACATCATCAACAACATCCACAGCAACATCATCATCAACATCACCGAGCAACATCATCAATCAACATCATCAGACAACATCATCAGCAACATCATCAGGAACACTCATCAACATCATCAATCAACAGCAACATCATCATCAGCAACATCATCATCAGCAACATCATCATCATCATCATCTCATCATGATCATGATCATCATCATCATCATCATCATCATCATCATCATCAATCATCATCATCATCATCATCATCATACATCATCATCATCAATCGATCATCATCATCATCATCATAATCATCAGCAGCATCATCATCATCTTTCATCATCATCATCATCATCATCATCATCATCATCATCATCATCATCATCATCATCATCATCATCATCATCATCATCATCATCATCATCATCATCATCATCACATCATCATCATCATCATCATCATCATCACATCTTCATCATAATCATTATCATCATCATGGCCCGGAGGCGGTGTTGTACCGCCTCCGGGCATACCACACCGCCTCCGGGGCATACAACACCGCCTCCGGGCATACTACAACCGCCTCCGGGCATACCACACCGCCTCCGGGCATACAACACCGCCTCCAGGCATACTACACCGCCTCCGGGCATACCACACCGCCTCCGGGCATACAACCACCGCCTCCGGCATACAACACCGCCTCCGGCATACCACACCGCCTCCGGGCATACAACACCGCCATCCGGGCATACAACACCGCCTCCGGGCATACCACACCGTCTCACGTCATCATCAGCAACATCATCAGCAACATCATCAGCAACATCATCAGCACATCACCAGCAACATCATCATCAACATCATCAGCAACATCATCAGCAACTCATCAGCAACATCATCATCAACATCATCATCAACATCATCATCATCATCATCATCAATATCACATCATCATCAACATCATCATCAACATCATCATCAACATCATCATCAACATCATCATCAACATCATCATCAACATCATCATCAACATCATCATCACATCATCATCAACATCATCAGCAACATCATCAGCAACATCATCATCAACATCATCAGCAACATCATCAACAACATCATCATCAGCAACATCATCATCAGCAACATCATCATCAGCAACATCATCATCATCATCATCATCATCATCATCATCATCATCATCATCATCATCATCATCATCATCATCATCATCATCATCATCATCATCATCATCATCATCATCATCATCATCATCATCATCATTATCATCATCATGCCCGGAGGCGGTGTTGTACCGCCTCCGGGCATACCACACCGCCTTTGGGCATACAACACCGCCTCCGGGCATACTACACCGCCTCCGGGCATACCACACCGCCTTCGGGCATACAACACCGCCTCCGGGCATACTACACCGCCTCCGGGCATACCACACCGCCTCCGGGCATACAACACCGCCTCCGGGCATACTACACCGCCTCCGGGCATACCACACCGCCTCCGGGCATACAACACCGCCTCCGGGCATACTACACCGCCTCCGGGCATACCACACCGTCTCACGTCATCATCAGCAACATCATCAGCAACATCATCAGCAACATCATCAGCAACATCATCAGCAACATCACCAGCAACATCATCATCAACATCATCAGCAACATCATCAGCAACATCATCAGCAACATCATCATCAACATCATCATCAACAGCAACATCACCATCAGCAACATCATCATCAGCAACATCATCATCATCATCATCATCATCATCATCATCATCATCATCATCATCATCATCATCATCATCATCATCATCATCATCATCATCATCATCATCATCATCATCATCATCATCATCATCATCATCATTATCATCATCATGCCCGAGGCGGTGTTGTACCGCCTCCGGGCATACAGCACCGCCTCCGGGCATACTACACCGCCTCCGGGCATACCACACCGCCTCCGGGCATACAACACCGCCTCCGGGCATACTACACCGCCTCCGGGCATACCACACCGCCTCCGGGCATACAACACCGCCTCCGGGCATACTACACCGCCTCCGGGCATACCACACTGCCTCCGGGCATACAACACCGCCTCCGGGCATACTACACCGCCTCCGGCGATACCACACCGCCTCCGGGCATACAACACCGCCTCCGGGCATACAACACCGCCTCCGGGCATACCACACCGCCTCCGGGCATACAACAACGCCTCCGGGCATACAACACCGCCTCCGGGCATACCACACCGTCTCACGTTATCATTAGCAACATCATCAGCAACATCATCAGCAACATCATCAGCAACATCACCAGCAACATCATCATCGACATAATCAGCAACATCATCAGCAACATCATCAGCAACATCATCAGCAACATCATCAGCAACATCATCATCAACATCATCATCAACATCATCATCAACATCATCATCAACATCAACATCATCATCAACATCATCATCAACATCATCATCAACATCATCATCAACATCATCATCAACATCATCATCAACATCATCATCAACATCATCATCAACATCATCATCAACATCATCAGCAACATCATCAGCAACATCATCATCAATATCATCAGCAACATCATCAACAACATCATCATCAGCAACATCATAATCAGCAACATCATCATCAGCAACATCATCATCAACATCATCATCAACATCATCATCAACATCATCATCAACATCATCATCAACATCATCATCAACATCATCAGCAACATCATCAGCAACATCACCAGCAACATCATCATCAACATCATCAGCAACATCATCAGCAACATCATCAGGAACATCATCATCAACATCATCATCAACAGCAACATCATCATCAGCAACATCATCATCAGCAACATCATCATCATCATCATCATCATCATCATGATCATGATCATCATGATCATCATCATCATCATCATCATCATCATCATCATCATCATCATCATCATCATCATCATCATCATCATCATCATCATACATCATCATCATCATCATCAGCAGCATCATCATCATCATCATCATCATCATCATCATCATCATCATCATCATCATCATCATCATCATCATCATCATCATCATCATCATCATCATCATCATCATCATCATCATCATCATCATCATCATCATCATCATCATCATCATCATCATCATCATCATTATCATCATCATGCCCGGAGGCGGTGTTGTACCGCCTCCGGGCATACCACACCGCCTCCGGGCATACAACACCGCCTCCGGGCATACTACACCGCCTCCGGGCATACCACACCGCCTCCGGGCATACAACACCGCCTCCAGGCATACTACACCGCCTCCGGGCATACCACACCGCCTCCGGGCATACAACACCGCCTCCGGGCATACAACACCGCCTCCGGGCATACCACACCGCCTCCGGGCATACAACACCGCCTCCGGGCATACAACACCGCCTCCGGGCATACCACACCGTCTCACGTCATCATCAGCAACATCATCAGCAACATCATCAGCAACATCATCAGCAACATCACCAGCAACATCATCATCAACATCATCAGCAACATCATCAGCAACATCATCAGCAACATCATCATCAACATCATCATCAACAACATCATCATCATCATCATCAATATCAACATCATCATCAACATCATCATCAACATCATCATCAACATCATCATCAACATCATCATCAACATCATCATCAACATCATCATCAACATCATCATCAACATCATCATCAACATCATCAGCAACATCATCAGCAACATCATCATCAACATCATCAGCAACATCATCAACAACATCATCATCAGCAACATCATCATCAGCAACATCATCATCAGCAACATCATCATCATCATCATCATCATCATCATCATCATCATCATCATCATCATCATCATCATCATCATCATCATCATCATCATCATCATCATCATCATCATCATCATCATCATCATCATCATCATCATCATCATCATCATCATGCCCGGAGGCGGTGTTGTACCGCCTCCGGGCATACCACACCGCCTTCGGGCATACAACACCGCCTCCGGGCATACTACACCGCCTCCGGGCATACCACACCGCCTCCGGGCATACAACACCGCCTCCGGGCATACTACACCGCCTCCGGGCATACCACACCGCCTCCGGGCATACAACACCGCCTCCGGGCATACTACACCGCCTCCGGGCATACCACACCGCCTCCGGGCATACAACACCGCCTCCGGGCATACTACACCGCCTCCGGGCATACCACACCGCCTCCGGGCATACCACACCGTCTCACGTCATCATCAGCAACATCATCAGCAACATCATCAGCAACATCACCAGCAACATCACCAGCAACATCATCATCAACATCATCAGCAACATCATCAGCAACATCATCAGCAACATCATCATCAACATCATCATCAACAGCAACATCACCATCATCAACATCATCATCAGCAACATCATCATCATCATCATCATCATCATCATCATCATCATCATCATCATCATCATCATCATCATCATCATCATCATCATCATCATCATCATCATCATCATCATCATCATCATCATCATCATCATCATCATCATCATCATCATCATCATCATCATCATCATCATCATCATCATCATCATCATCATCATCATCATCATCATCATCATCATCATGCCCGGAGGCGGTGTTGTACCGCCTCCGGGCATACCACACCGCCTCCGGGCATACAACACCGCCTCCGGGCATACTACACCGCCTCCGGGCATACCACATCGCCTCCGGGCATACAACACCGCCTCCGGGCATACTACACCGCCTCCGGGCATACCACACCGCCTCCGGGCATACAACACCGCCTCCGGGCATACTACACCGCCTCCGGGCATACCACACCGCCTCCGGGCATACAACACCGCCTCCGGGCATACTACACCGCCTCCGGGCATACCACACCGCCTCCGGGCATACAACACCGCCTCCGGGCATGCAACACCGCCTCCGGGCATACCACACCGCCTCCGGGCATACAACACCGCCTCCGGGCATACAACACCGCCTCCGGGCATACCACACCGTCTCACGTCATCATCAGCAACATCATCAGCAACATCATCAGCAACATCATCAGCAACATCACCAGCAACATCATCATCAACATCATCAGCAACATCATCAGCAACATCATCAGGAACATCATCATCAACATCATCATCAACAGCAACATCATCATCAGCAACATCATCATCATCATCATCATCATCATCATCATCATCATCATCATCATCATCATCATCATCATCATCATCATCATCATCATCATCATCATCATCATCATCATCATCATCATCATCATCATGCCCGGAGGCGGTGTTGTACCGCCTCCGGGCATACCACACCGCCTCCGGGCATACAACACCGCCTCCGGGCATACTACACCGCCTCCGGGCATACCACACCGCCTCCGGGCATACAACACCACCTCCGGGCATACTACACCGCCTCCGGGCATACCACACCGCCTATGGGCATACAACACCGCCTCCGGGCATACTACACTGCCTCCGGGCATACCACACCGCCTCGGGGCATACAACACCGCCTCCGGGCATACTACACCGCCTCCGGGCATACCACACCGTCTCACGTCATCATCAGCAACATCATCAACAACATCATCAGCAACATCATCAGCAACATCACCAGCAACATCATCATCAACATCATCAGCAACATCATCAGCAACATCATCAGCAACATCATCATCAACATCATCATCAACAGCAACATCACCATCAGCAACATCATCATCGGGAACATCATCATCATCATCATCATCATCATCATCATCATCATCATCATCATCATCATCATCATCATCATCATCATCATCATCATCATCATCATCAGCATCATCATCATCATCATCATCATCATCATCATCATCATCATCATCATCATCATCATCATCATCATCATCATCATCATCATCATCATCATCATCATCATCATCATCATCATCATCATCATCATCATCATCATCATCATCATCATCATTATCATCATCATGCCCGGAGGCGGTGTTGTACCGCCTCCGGGCATACCACACCGCCTCCGGGCATACAACACCGCCTCCGGGCATACTACACCGCCTCCGGGCATACCACACCGCCTCCGGGCATACAACACCGCCTCCAGGCATACTACACCGCCTACGGGCATACCACACCGCCTCCGGGCATACAACACCGCCTCCGGGCATACAACACCGCCTCCGGGCATACCACACCGCCTCCGGGCATACAACACCGCCTC
>JAXIVJ010009794.1:20000-37500 GCA_036785665.1 Chirona hameri | reverse complement strand
TCCGGGCATACAACACCGCCTCCAGGCATACTACACCGCCTCCGGGCATACCACACCGCCTCCGGGCATACAACACCGCCTCCGGGCATACAACACCGCCTCCGGGCATACCACACCGCCTCCGGGCATACAACACCGCCTCCGGGCATACAACACCGCCTCCGGGCATACCACACCGTCTCACGTCATCATCAGCAACATCATCAGCAACATCATCAGCAACATCATCAGCAACATCACCAGCAACATCATCATCAACATCATCAGCAACATCATCAGCAACATCATCAGCAACATCATCATCAACATCATCATCAACATCATCATCATCATCATCATCAATATCAACATCATCATCAACATCATCATCAACATCATCATCAACATCATCATCAACATCATCATCAACATCATCATCAACATCATCATCAACATCATCATCAACATCATCATCAACATCATCAGCAACATCATCAGCAACATCATCATCAACATCATCAGCAACATCATCAACAACATCATCATCAGCAACATCATCATCAGCAACATCATCATCAGCAACATCATCATCATCATCATCATCATCATCATCATCATCATCATCATCATCATCATCATCATCATCATCATCATCATCATCATCATCATCATCATCATCATCATCATCATCATCATCATCATTATCATCATCATGCCCGGAGGCGGTGTTGTACCGCCTCCGGGCATACCACACCGCCTTTGGGCATACAACACCGCCTCCGGGCATACTACACCGCCTCCGGGCATACCACACCGCCTTCGGGCATACAACACCGCCTCCGGGCATACTACACCGCCTCCGGGCATACCACACCGCCTCCGGGCATACAACACCGCCTCCGGGCATACTACACCGCCTCCGGGCATACCACACCGCCTCCGGGCATACAACATCGCCTCCGGGCATACTACACCGCCTCCGGGCATACCACACCGTCTCACGTCATCATCAGCAACATCATCAGCAACATCATCAGCAACATCATCAGCAACATCACCAGCAACATCATCATCAACATCATCAGCAACATCATCAGCAACATCATCAGCAACATCATCATCAACATCATCATCAACAGCAACATCACCATCAGCAACATCATCATCAGCAACATCATCATCATCATCATCATCATCATCATCATCATCATCATCATCATCATCATCATCATCATCATCATCATCATCATCATCATCATCATCATCATCATCATCATCATCATCATCATCATCATTATCATCATCATGCCCGGAGGCGGTGTTGTACCGCCTCCGGGCATACAACACCGCCTCCGGGCATACTACACCGCCTCCGGGCATACCACACCGCCTCCGGGCATACAACACCGCCTCCGGGCATACTACACCGCCTCCGGGCATACCACACCGCCTCCGGGCATACAACACCGCCTCCGGGCATACTACACCGCCTCCGGGCATACCACACTGCCTCCGGGCATACAACACCGCCTCCGGGCATACTACACCGCCTCCGGGCATACCACACCGCCTCCGGGCATACAACACCGCCTCCGGGCATACAACACCGCCTCCGGGCATACCACACCGCCTCCGGGCATACAACAACGCCTCCGGGCATACAACACCGCCTCCGGGCATACCACACCGTCTCACGTCATCATTAGCAACATCATCAGCAACATCATCAGCAACATCATCAGCAACATCACCAGCAACATCATCATCGACATAATCAGCAACATCATCAGCAACATCATCAGCAACATCATCAGCAACATCATCAGCAACATCATCATCAACATCATCATCAACATCATCATCAACATCATCATCAACATCAACATCATCATCAACATCATCATCAACATCATCATCAACATCATCATCAACATGATCATCAACATCATCATCAACATCATCATCAACATCATCATCAACATCATCATCAACATCATCAGCAACATCATCAGCAACATCATCATCAATATCATCAGCAACATCATCAACAACATCATCATCAGCAACATCATCATCAGCAACATCATCATCAGCAACATCATCATCAACATCATCATCAACATCATCATCAACATCATCATCAACATCATCATCAACATCATCATCAACATCATCAGCAACATCATCAGCAACATCACCAGCAACATCATCATCAACATCATCAGCAACATCATCAGCAACATCATCAGGAACATCATCATCAACATCATCATCAACAGCAACATCATCATCAGCAACATCATCATCAGCAACATCATCATCATCATCATCATCATCATCATGATCATGATCATCATCATCATCATCATCATCATCATCATCATCATCATCATCATCATCATCATCATCATCATCATCATCATCATCATCATCATCATCATCATAATCATCATCATCATCATCAGCAGCATCATCATCATCATCATCATCATCATCATCATCATCATCATCATCATCATCATCATCATCATCATCATCATCATCATCATCATCATCATCATCATCATCATCATCATCATCATCATCATCATCATCATCATCATCATCATCATCATCATCATCATCATCATCATCATCATCATCATCATTATCATCATCATGCCCGGAGGCGGTGTTGTACCGCCTCCGGGCATACCACACCGCCTCCGGGCATACAACACCGCCTCCGGGCATACTACACCGCCTCCGGGCATACCACACCGCCTCCGGGCATACAACACCGCCTCCAGGCATACTACACCGCCTCCGGGCATACCACACCGCCTCCGGGCATACAACACCGCCTCCGGGCATACAACACCGCCTCCGGGCATACCACACCGCCTCCGGGCATACAACACCGCCTCCGGGCATACAACACCGCCTCCGGGCATACCACACCGTCTCACGTCATCATCAGCAACATCATCAGCAACATCATCAGCAACATCATCAGCAACATCACCAGCAACATCATCATCAACATCATCAGCAACATCATCAGCAACATCATCAGCAACATCATCATCAACATCATCATCAACATCATCATCATCATCATCATCAATATCAACATCATCATCAACATCATCATCAACATCATCATCAACATCATCATCAACATCATCATCAACATCATCATCAACATCATCATCAACATCATCATCAACATCATCATCAACATCATCAGCAACATCATCAGCAACATCATCATCAACATCATCAGCAACATCATCAACAACATCATCATCAGCAACATCATTATCAGCAACATCATCATCAGCAACATCATCATCATCATCATCATCATCATCATCATCATCATCATCATCATCATCATCATCATCATCATCATCATCATCATCATCATCATCATCATCATCATCATCATCATCATTATCATCATCATGCCCGGAGGCGGTGTTGTACCGCCTCCGGGCATACCACACCGCCTTTGGGCATACAACACCGCCTCCGGGCATACTACACCGCCTCCGGGCATACCACACCGCCTTCGGGCATACAACACCGCCTCCGGGCATACTACACCGCCTCCGGGCATACCACACCGCCTCCGGGCATACAACACCGCCTCCGGGCATACTACACCGCCTCCGGGCATACCACACCGCCTCCGGGCATACAACATCGCCTCCGGGCATACTACACCGCCTCCGGGCATACCACACCGTCTCACGTCATCATCAGCAACATCATCAGCAACATCATCAGCAACATCATCAGCAACATCACCAGCAACATCATCATCGACATAATCAGCAACATCATCAGCAACATCATCAGCAACATCATCAGCAACATCATCAGCAACATCATCATCAACATCATCATCAACATCATCATCAACATCATCATCAACATCAACATCATCATCAACATCATCATCAACATCGTCATCAACATCATCATCAACATCATCATCAACATCATCATCAACATCATCATCAACATCATCATCAACATCATCATCAACATCATCAGCAACATCATCAGCAACATCATCATCAATATCATCAGCAACATCATCAACAACATCATCATCAGCAACATCATCATCAGCAACATCATCATCAGCAACATCATCATCAACATCATCATCAACATCATCATCAACATCATCATCAACATCATCATCAACATCATCATCAACATCATCAGCAACATCATCAGCAACATCACCAGCAACATCATCATCAACATCATCAGCAACATCATCAGCAACATCATCAGGAACATCATCATCAACATCATCATCAACAGCAACATCATCATCAGCAACATCATCATCAGCAACATCATCATCATCATCATCATCATCATCATGATCATGATCATCATCATCATCATCATCATCATCATCATCATCATCATCATCATCATCATCATCATCATCATCATCATCATCATCATCATCATCATCATCATCATCATCATCATCATCATCATCAGCAGCATCATCATCATCATCATCATCATCATCATCATCATCATCATCATCATCATCATCATCATCATCATCATCATCATCATCATCATCATCATCATCATCATCATCATCATCATCATCATCATCATCATCATCATCATCATCATCATCATCATCATCATCATCATCATTATCATCATCATGCCCGGAGGCGGTGTTGTACCGCCTCCGGGCATACCACACCGCCTCCGGGCATACAACACCGCCTCCGGGCATACTACACCGCCTCCGGGCATACCACACCGCCTCCGGGCATACAACACCGCCTCCAGGCATACTACACCGCCTCCGGGCATACCACACCGCCTCCGGGCATACAACACCGCCTCCGGGCATACAACACCGCCTCCGGGCATACCACACCGCCTCCGGGCATACAACACCGCCTCCGGGCATACAACACCGCCTCCGGGCATACCACACCGTCTCACGTCATCATCAGCAACATTATCAGCAACATCATCAGCAACATCATCAGCAACATCACCAGCAACATCATCATCAACATCATCAGCAACATCATCAGCAACATCATCAGCAACATCATCATCAACATCATCATCAACATCATCATCATCATCATCATCAATATCAACATCATCATCAACATCATCATCAACATCATCATCAACATCATCATCAACATCATCATCAACATCATCATCAACATCATCATCAACATCATCATCAACATCATCATCAACATCATCAGCAACATCATCAGCAACATCATCATCAACATCATCAGCAACATCATCAACAACATCATCATCAGCAACATCATCATCAGCAACATCATCATCAGCAACATCATCATCATCATCATCATCATCATCATCATCATCATCATCATCATCATCATCATCATCATCATCATCATCATCATCATCATCATCATCATCATCATCATCATCATCATCATCATCATCATCATCATCATCATTATCATCATCATGCCCGGAGGCGGTGTTGTACCGCCTCCGGGCATACCACACCGCCTTTGGGCATACAACACCGCCTCCGGGCATACTACACCGCCTCCGGGCATACCACACCGCCTTCGGGCATACAACACCGCCTCCGGGCATACTACACCGCCTCCGGGCATACCACACCGCCTCCGGGCATACAACACCGCCTCCGGGCATACTACACCGCCTCCGGGCATACCACACCGCCTCCGGGCATACAACATCGCCTCCGGGCATACTACACCGCCTCCGGGCATACCACACCGTCTCACGTCATCATCAGCAACATCATCAGCAACATCATCAGCAACATCATCAGCAACATCACCAGCAACATCATCATCAACATCATCAGCAACATCATCAGCAACATCATCAGCAACATCATCATCAACATCATCATCAACAGCAACATCACCATCAGCAACATCATCATCAGCAACATCATCATCATCATCATCATCATCATCATCATCATCATCATCATCATCATCATCATCATCATCATCATCATCATCATCATCATCATCATCATCATCATCATCATCATCATCATCATCATCATCATCATCATCATCATTATCATCATCATGCCCGGAGGCGGTGTTGTACCGCCTCCGGGCATACAACACCGCCTCCGGGCATACTACACCGCCTCCGGGCATACCACACCGCCTCCGGGCATACAACACCGCCTCCGGGCATACTACACCGCCTCCGGGCATACCACACCGCCTCCGGGCATACAACACCGCCTCCGGGCATACTACACCGCCTCCGGGCATACCACACTGCCTCCGGGCATACAACACCGCCTCCGGGCATACTACACCGCCTCCGGGCATACCACACCGCCTCCGGGCATACAACACCGCCTCCGGGCATACAACACCGCCTCCGGGCATACCACACCGCCTCCGGGCATACAACAACGCCTCCGGGCATACAACACCGCCTCCGGGCATACCACACCGTCTCACGTCATCATTAGCAACATCATCAGCAACATCATCAGCAACATCATCAGCAACATCACCAGCAACATCATCATCGACATAATCAGCAACATCATCAGCAACATCATCAGCAACATCATCAGCAACATCATCAGCAACATCATCATCAACATCATCATCAACATCATCATCAACATCATCATCAACATCAACATCATCATCAACATCATCATCAACATCATCATCAACATCATCATCAACATGATCATAAACATCATCATCAACATCATCATCAACATCATCATCAACATCATCATCAACATCATCAGCAACATCATCAGCAACATCATCATCAATATCATCAGCAACATCATCAACAACATCATCATCAGCAACATCATCATCAGCAACATCATCATCAGCAACATCATCATCAACATCATCATCAACATCATCATCAACATCATCATCAACATCATCATCAACATCATCATCAACATCATCAGCAACATCATCAGCAACATCACCAGCAACATCATCATCAACATCATCAGCAACATCATCAGCAACATCATCAGGAACATCATCATCAACATCATCATCAACAGCAACATCATCATCAGCAACATCATCATCAGCAACATCATCATCATCATCATCATCATCATCATGATCATGATCATCATCATCATCATCATCATCATCATCATCATCATCATCATCATCATCATCATCATCATCATCATCATCATCATCATCATCATCATCATCATAATCATCATCATCATCATCAGCAGCATCATCATCATCATCATCATCATCATCATCATCATCATCATCATCATCATCATCATCATCATCATCATCATCATCATCATCATCATCATCATCATCATCATCATCATCATCATCATCATCATCATCATCATCATCATCATCATCATCATCATCATCATCATCATCATCATCATCATCATCATCATCATCATCATCATCATCATTATCATCATCATGCCCGGAGGCGGTGTTGTACCGCCTCCGGGCATACCACACCGCCTCCGGGCATACAACACCGCCTCCGGGCATACTACACCGCCTCCGGGCATACCACACCGCCTCCGGGCATACAACACCGCCTCCAGGCATACTACACCGCCTCCGGGCATACCACACCGCCTCCGGGCATACAACACCGCCTCCGGGCATACAACACCGCCTCCGGGCATACCACACCGCCTCCGGGCATACAACACCGCCTCCGGGCATACAACACCGCCTCCGGGCATACCACACCGTCTCACGTCATCATCAGCAACATCATCAGCAACATCATCAGCAACATCATCAGCAACATCACCAGCAACATCATCATCAACATCATCAGCAACATCATCAGCAACATCATCAGCAACATCATCATCAACATCATCATCAACATCATCATCATCATCATCATCAATATCAACATCATCATCAACATCATCATCAACATCATCATCAACATCATCATCAACATCATCATCAACATCATCATCAACATCATCATCAACATCATCATCAACATCATCAGCAACATCATCAGCAACATCATCATCAACATCATCAGCAACATCATCAACAACATCATCATCAGCAACATCATTATCAGCAACATCATCATCAGCAACATCATCATCATCATCATCATCATCATCATCATCATCATCATCATCATCATCATCATCATCATCATCATCATCATCATCATCATCATCATCATCATCATCATCATCATCATCATTATCATCATCATGCCCGGAGGCGGTGTTGTACCGCCTCCGGGCATACCACACCGCCTTTGGGCATACAACACCGCCTCCGGGCATACTACACCGCCTCCGGGCATACCACACCGCCTTCGGGCATACAACACCGCCTCCGAGCATACTACACCGCCTCCGGGCATACCACACCGCCTCCGGGCATACAACACCGCCTCCGGGCATACTACACCGCCTCCGGGCATACCACACCGCCTCCGGGCATACAACATCGCCTCCGGGCATACTACACCGCCTCCGGGCATACCACACCGTCTCACGTCATCATCAGCAACATCATCAGCAACATCATCAGCAACATCATCAGCAACATCACCAGCAACATCATCATCAACATCATCAGCAACATCATCAGCAACATCATCAGCAACATCATCATCAACATCATCATCAACAGCAACATCACCATCAGCAACATCATCATCAGCAACATCATCATCATCATCATCATCATCATCATCATCATCATCATCATCATCATCATCATCATCATCATCATCATCATCATCATCATCATCATCATCATCATCATCATCATCATCATCATCATCATCATCATTATCATCATCATGCCCGGAGGCGGTGTTGTACCGCCTCCGGGCATACAACACCGCCTCCGGGCATACTACACCGCCTCCGGGCATACCACACCGCCTCCGGGCATACAACACCGCCTCCGGGCATACTACACCGCCTCCGGGCATACCACACCGCCTCCGGGCATACAACACCGCCTCCGGGCATACTACACCGCCTCCGGGCATACCACACTGCCTCCGGGCATACAACACCGCCTCCGGGCATACTACACCGCCTCCGGGCATACCACACCGCCTCCGGGCATACAACACCGCCTCCGGGCATACAACACCGCCTCCGGGCATACCACACCGCCTCCGGGCATACAACAACGCCTCCGGGCATACAACACCGCCTCCGGGCATACCACACCGTCTCACGTCATCATTAGCAACATCATCAGCAACATCATCAGCAACATCATCAGCAACATCACCAGCAACATCATCATCGACATAATCAGCAACATCATCAGCAACATCATCAGCAACATCATCAGCAACATCATCAGCAACATCATCATCAACATCATCATCAACATCATCATCAACATCATCATCAACATCAACATCATCATCAACATCATCATCAACATCATCATCAACATCATCATCAACATCATCATCAACATCATCATCAACATCATCATCAACATCATCATCAACATCATCATCAACATCATCATCAACATCATCAGCAACATCATCAGCAACATCATCATCAATATCATCAGCAACATCATCAACAACATCATCATCAGCAACATCATCATCAGCAACATCATCATCAGCAACATCATCATCAACATCATCATCAACATCATCATCAACATCATCATCAACATCATCATCAACATCATCATCAACATCATCAGCAACATCATCAGCAACATCACCAGCAACATCATCATCAACATCATCAGCAACATCATCAGCAACATCATCAGGAACATCATCATCAACATCATCATCAACAGCAACATCATCATCAGCAACATCATCATCAGCAACATCATCATCATCATCATCATCATCATCATCATGATCATGATCATCATCATCATCATCATCATCATCATCATCATCATCATCATCATCATCATCATCATCATCATCATCATCATCATCATCATCATCATCATCATCATCATCATCATCATCAGCAGCATCATCATCATCATCATCATCATCATCATCATCATCATCATCATCATCATCATCATCATCATCATCATCATCATCATCATCATCATCATCATCATCATCATCATCATCATCATCATCATCATCATCATCATCATCATCATCATCATCATCATTATCATCATCATGCCCGGAGGCGGTGTTGTACCGCCTCCGGGCATACCACACCGCCTCCGGGCATACAACACCGCCTCCGGGCATACTACACCGCCTCCGGGCATACCACACCGCCTCCGGGCATACAACACCGCCTCCAGGCATACTACACCGCCTCCGGGCATACCACACCGCCTCCGGGCATACAACACCGCCTCCGGGCATACAACACCGCCTCCGGGCATACCACACCGCCTCCGGGCATACAACACCGCCTCCGGGCATACAACACCGCCTCCGGGCATACCACACCGTCTCACGTCATCATCAGCAACATCATCAGCAACATCATCAGCAACATCATCAGCAACATCACCAGCAACATCATCATCAACATCATCAGCAACATCATCAGCAACATCATCAGCAACATCATCATCAACATCATCATCAACATCATCATCATCATCATCATCAATATCAACATCATCATCAACATCATCATCAACATCATCATCAACATCATCATCAACATCATCATCAACATCATCATCAACATCATCATCAACATCATCATCAACATCATCATCAACATCATCAGCAACATCATCAGCAACATCATCATCAACATCATCAGCAACATCATCAACAACATCATCATCAGCAACATCATCATCAGCAACATCATCATCAGCAACATCATCATCATCATCATCATCATCATCATCATCATCATCATCATCATCATCATCATCATCATCATCATCATCATCATCATCATCATCATCATCATCATCATCATCATCATCATCATCATCATCATCATCATCATCATCATCATCATCATCATGCCCGGAGGCGGTGTTGTACCGCCTCCGGGCATACCACACCGCCTTCGGGCATACAACACCGCCTCCGGGCATACTACACCGCCTCCGGTCATACCTCACCGCCTCCGGGCATACAACACCGCTTCCGGGCATACTACACCGCCTCCGGGCATACCACACCGCCTCCGGGCATACAACACCGCCTCCGGGCATACTACACCGCCTCCGGGCATACCACACCGCCTCCGGGCATACAACACCGCCTCCGGGCATACCACACCGCCTTCGGGCATACCACACTGTCTCACGTCATCATCAGCAACATCATCAGCAACATCATCAGCAACATCACCAGCAACATCACCAGCAACATCATCATCAACATCATCAACATCATCAGCAACATCATCAGCAACATCATCAGCAACATCATCATCAACATCATCATCAACAGCAACATCACCATCATCAACATCATCATCAGCAACATCATCATCATCATCATCATCATCATCATCATCATCATCATCATCATCATCATCATCATCATCATCATCATCATCATCATCATCATCATCATCATCATCATCATCATCATCATCATCATCATCATCATCATCATCATCATCATCATCATCATCATCATCATCATCATCATCATCATCATCATCATCATGCCCGGAGGCGGTGTTGTACCGCCTCCGGGCATACCACACCGCCTCCGGGCATACAACACCGCCTCCGGGCATACTACACCGCCTCCGGGCATACCACACCGCCTCCGGGCATACAACACCGCCTCCGGGCATACTACACCGCCTCCGGGCATACCACACCGCCTCCGGGCATACAACACCGCCTCCGGGCATACTACACCGCCTCCGGGCATACCACACCGCCTCCGGGCATACAACACCGCCTCCGGGCATACTACACCGCCTCCGGGCATACCACACCGCCTCCGGGCATACAACACCGCCTCCGGGCATGCAACACCGCCTCCGGGCATACCACACCGCCTACGGGCATACAACACCGCCTCCGGGCATACAACACCGCCTCCGGGCATACCACACCGTCTCACGTCATCATCAGCAACATCATCAGCAACATCATCAGCAACATCATCAGCAACATCACCAGCAACATCATCATCAACATCATCAGCAACATCATCAGCAACATCATCAGGAACATCATCATCAACATCATCATCAACAGCAACATCATCATCAGCAACATCATCATCATCATCATCATCATCATCATCATCATCATCATCATCATCATCATCATCATCATCATCATCATCATCATCATCATCATCATCATCATCATCATCATCATCATCATCATCATGCCCGGAGGCGGTGTTGTACCGCCTCCGGGCATACCACACCGCCTCCGGGCATACAACACCGCCTCCGGGCATTACTACACCGCCTCCGGCCATACCACACCGCCTCCGGGCATACAACACCGCCTCCGGGCATACTACACCGCCTCCGGGGCATACCACACCGCCTATGGGCATACAACACCGCCTCCGGGCATACTACACTGCCTCCGGGCATACCACACCGCCTCCGGGCATACAACACCGCCTCCGGGCATACTACACCGCCTCCGGGCATACCACACCGTCTCACGTCATCATCAGCAACATCATCAACAACATCATCAGCAACATCATCAGCAACATCACCAGCAACATCATCATCAACATCATCAGCAACATCATCAGCAACATCATCAGCAACATCATCATCAACATCATCATCAACAGCAACATCACCATCAGCAACATCATCATCGGGAACATCATCATCATCATCATCATCATCATCATCATCATCATCATCATCATCATCATCATCATCATCATCATCATCATCATCATCAGCAGCATCATCATCATCATCATCATCATCATCATCATCATCATCATCATCATCATCATCATCATCATCATCATCATCATCATCATCATCATCATCATCATCATCATCATCATCATCATCATCATCATCATCATCATCATCATCATCATCATCATTATCATCATCATGCCCGGAGGCGGTGTTGTACCGCCTCCGGGCATACAACACCGCCTCCGGGCATACTACACCGCCTCCGGGCATACCACACCGCCTCCGGCATACAACACCGCCTCCGGGCATACTACACCGCCTCCGGGCATACCACACGCCTCCGGGCATACAACACCGCCTCCGGGCATACTACACCGCCTCCGGGCATACCACACTGCCTCCGGGCATACAACACCGCCTCCGGGCATACTACACCGCCTCCGGGCATACAACACCGCCTCCGGGCATACAACACCGCCTCCGGGCATACAACACCGCCTCCGGGCATACCACACCGCCTCCGGGCATACAACAACGCCTCCGGGCATACAACACCGCCTCCGGGCATACCACACCGTCTCACGTCATCATTAGCAACATCATCAGCAACATCATCAGCAACATCATCAGCAACATCACCAGCAACATCATCATCGACATAATCAGCAACATCATCAGCAACATCATCAGCAACATCATCAGCAACATCATCAGCAACATCATCATCAACATCATCATCAACATCATCATCAACATCATCATCAACATCAACATCATCATCAACATCATCATCAACATCATCATCAACATCATCATCAACATCATCATCAACATCATCATCAACATCATCATCAACATCATCATCAACATCATCATCAACATCATCATCAACATCATCAGCAACATCATCAGCAACATCATCATCAATATCATCAGCAACATCATCAACAACATCATCATCAGCAACATCATCATCAGCAACATCATCATCAGCAACATCATCATCAACATCATCATCAACATCATCATCAACATCATCATCAACATCATCATCAACATCATCATCAACATCATCAGCAACATCATCAGCAACATCACCAGCAACATCATCATCAACATCATCAGCAACATCATCAGCAACATCATCAGGAACATCATCATCAACATCATCATCAACAGCAACATCATCATCAGCAACATCATCATCAGCAACATCATCATCATCATCATCATCATCATCATCATGATCATGATCATCATCATCATCATCATCATCATCATCATCATCATCATCATCATCATCATCATCATCATCATCATCATCATCATCATCATCATCATCATCATCATCATCATCATCATCAGCATCATCATCATCATCATCATCATCATCATCATCATCATCATCATCATCATCATCATCATCATCATCATCATCATCATCATCATCATCATCATCATCATCATCATCATCATCATCATCATCATCATCATCATCATCATCATCATCATCATCATCATCATCATCATTATCATCATCATGCCCGGAGGCGGTGTTGTACCGCCTCCGGGCATACCACACCGCCTCCGGGCATACAACACCGCCTCCGGGCATACTACACCGCCTCCGGGCATACCACACCGCCTCCGGGCATACAACACCGCCTCCAGGCATACTACACCGCCTCCGGGCATACCACACCGCCTCCGGGCATACAACACCGCCTCCGGGCATACAACACCGCCTCCGGGCATACCACACCGCCTCCGGGCATACAACACCGCCTCCGGGCATACAACACCGCCTCCGGGCATACCACACCGTCTCACGTCATCATCAGCAACATCATCAGCAACATCATCAGCAACATCATCAGCAACATCACCAGCAACATCATCATCAACATCATCAGCAACATCATCAGCAACATCTTCAGCAACATCATCATCAACATCATCATCAACATCATCATCATCATCATCATCAATATCAACATCATCATCAACATCATCATCAACATCATCATCAACATCATCATCAACATCATCATCAACATCATCATCAACATCATCATCAACATCATCATCAACATCATCATCAACATCATCAGCAACATCATCAGCAACATCATCATCAACATCATCAGCAACATCATCAACAACATCATCATCAGCAACATCATCATCAGCAACATCATCATCAGCAACATCATCATCATCATCATCATCATCATCATCATCATCATCATCATCATCATCATCATCATCATCATCATCATCATCATCATCATCATCATCATCATCATCATCATCATCATCATCATCATCATCATCATCATCATCATCATCATCATCATCATCATCATGCCCGGAGGCGGTGTTGTACCGCCTCCGGGCATACCACACCGCCTTCGGGCATACAACACCGCCTCCGGGCATACTACACCGCCTCCGGTCATACCTCACCGCCTCCGGGCATACAACACCGCTTCCGGGCATACTACACCGCCTCCGGGCATACCACACCGCCTCCGGGCATACAACACCGCCTCCGGGCATACTACACCGCCTCCGGGCATACCACACCGCCTCCGGGCATACAACACCGCCTCCGGGCATACCACACCGCCTTCGGGCATACCACACTGTCTCACGTCATCATCAGCAACATCATCAGCAACATCATCAGCAACATCACCAGCAACATCACCAGCAACATCATCATCAACATCATCAGCAACATCATCAGCAACATCATCAGCAACATCATCATCAACATCATCATCAACAGCAACATCACCATCATCAACATCATCATCAGCAACATCATCATCATCATCATCATCATCATCATCATCATCATCATCATCATCATCATCATCATCATCATCATCATCATCATCATCATCATCATCATCATCATCATCATCATCATCATCATCATCATCATCATCATCATCATCATCATCATCATCATCATCATCATCATCATCATCATCATCATCATCATCATCATCATGCCCGGAGGCGGTGTTGTACCGCCTCCGGGCATACCACACCGCCTCCGGGCATACAACACCGCCTCCGGGCATACTACACCGCCTCCGGGCATACCACACCGCCTCCGGGCATACAACACCGCCTCCGGGCATACTACACCGCCTCCGGGCATACCACACCGCCTCCGGGCATACAACACCGCCTCCGGGCATACTACACCGCCTCCGGGCATACCACACCGCCTCCGGGCATACAACACCGCCTCCGGGCATACTACACCGCCTCCGGGCATACCACACCGCCTCCGGGCATACAACACCGCCTCCGGGCATGCAACACCGCCTCCGGGCATACCACACCGCCTACGGGCATACAACACCGCCTCCGGGCATACAACACCGCCTCCGGGCATACCACACCGTCTCACGTCATCATCAGCAACATCATCAGCAACATCATCAGCAACATCATCAGCAACATCACCAGCAACATCATCATCAACATCATCAGCAACATCATCAGCAACATCATCAGGAACATCATCATCAACATCATCATCAACAGCAACATCATCATCAGCAACATCATCATCATCATCATCATCATCATCATCATCATCATCATCATCATCATCATCATCATCATCATCATCATCATCATCATCATCATCATCATCATCATCATCATCATCATCATCATCATGCCCGGAGGCGGTGTTGTACCGCCTCCGGGCATACCACACCGCCTCCGGGCATACAACACCGCCTCCGGGCATACTACACCGCCTCCGGCATACCACACCGCCTCCGGGCATACAACACCGCCTCCGGGCATACTACACCGCCTCCGGGCATACCACACCGCCTATGGGCATACAACACCGCCTCCGGGCATACTACACTGCCTCCGGGCATACCACACCGCCTCCGGGCATACAACACCGCCTCCGGGCATACTACACCGCCTCCGGGCATACCACACCGTCTCACGTCATCATCAGCAACATCATCAACAACATCATCAGCAACATCATCAGCAACATCACCAGCAACATCATCATCAACATCATCAGCAACATCATCAGCAACATCATCAGCAACATCATCATCAACATCATCATCAACAGCAACATCACCATCAGCAACATCATCATCGGGAACATCATCATCATCATCATCATCATCATCATCATCATCATCATCATCATCATCATCATCATCATCATCATCATCATCATCATCAGCAGCATCATCATCATCATCATCATCATCATCATCATCATCATCATCATCATCATCATCATCATCATCATCATCATCATCATCATCATCATCATCATCATCATCATCATCATCATCATCATCATCATCATCATCATCATCATCATCATCATCATCATCATCATTATCATCATCATGTCCGGAGGCGGTGTTGTACCGCCTCCGGGCATACCACACCGCCTCCGGGCATACAACACCGCCTCCGGGCATACTACACCGCCTCCGGGCATACCACACCGCCTCCGGGCATACAACACCGCCTCCAGGCATACTACACCGCCTCCGGGCATACCACACCGCCTCCGGGCATACAACACCGCCTCCGGGCATACAACACCGCCTCCGGGCATACCACACCGCCTCCGGGCAT
>JAXIVJ010009794.1:0-15000 GCA_036785665.1 Chirona hameri | reverse complement strand
ATCATCATCAACATCAACATCATCATCAACATCATCATCAACATCATCATCAACATCATCATCAACATCATCATCAACATCATCATCAACATCATCATCAACATCATCATCAACATCATCATCAACATCATCAGCAACATCATCAGCAACATCATCATCAATATCATCAGCAACATCATCAACAACATCATCATCATCAACATCATCATCAGCAACATCATCATCAGCAACATCATCATCAACATCATCATCAACATCATCATCAACATCATCATCAACATCATCATCAACATCATCATCAACATCATCAGCAACATCATCAGCAACATCACCAGCAACATCATCATCAACATCATCAGCAACATCATCAGCAACATCATCAGGAACATCATCATCAACATCATCATCAACAGCAACATCATCATCAGCAACATCATCATCAGCAACATCATCATCATCATCATCATCATCATCATGATCATGATCATCATCATCATCATCATCATCATCATCATCATCATCATCATCATCATCATCATCATCATCATCATCATCATCATCATCATCATCATCATCATCATCATCATCATCATCAGCATCATCATCATCATCATCATCATCATCATCATCATCATCATCATCATCATCATCATCATCATCATCATCATCATCATCATCATCATCATCATCATCATCATCATCATCATCATCATCATCATCATCATCATCATCATCATCATCATCATCATCATCATCATCATCATCATCATTATCATCATCATGCCCGGAGGCGGTGTTGTACCGCCTCCGGGCATACCACACCGCCTCCGGGCATACAACACCGCCTCCGGGCATACTACACCGCCTCCGGGCATACCACACCGCCTCCGGGCATACAACACCGCCTCCAGGCATACTACACCGCCTCCGGGCATACCACACCGCCTCCGGGCATACAACACCGCCTCCGGGCATACAACACCGCCTCCGGGCATACCACACCGCCTCCGGGCATACAACACCGCCTCCGGGCATACAACACCGCCTCCGGGCATACCACACCGTCTCACGTCATCATCAGCAACATCATCAGCAACATCATCAGCAACATCATCAGCAACATCACCAGCAACATCATCATCAACATCATCAGCAACATCATCAGCAACATCATCAGCAACATCATCATCAACATCATCATCAACATCATCATCATCATCATCATCAATATCAACATCATCATCAACATCATCATCAACATCATCATCAACATCATCATCAACATCATCATCAACATCATCATCAACATCATCATCAACATCATCATCAACATCATCATCAACATCATCAGCAACATCATCAGCAACATCATCATCAACATCATCAGCAACATCATCAACAACATCATCATCAGCAACATCATCATCAGCAACATCATCATCAGCAACATCATCATCATCATCATCATCATCATCATCATCATCATCATCATCATCATCATCATCATCATCATCATCATCATCATCATCATCATCATCATCATCATCATCATCATCATCATCATCATCATCATCATCATCATCATCATCATCATCATCATCATCATCATCATCATCATCATCATCATGCCCGGAGGCGGTGTTGTACCGCCTCCGGGCATACCACACCGCCTTCGGGCATACAACACCGCCTCCGGGCATACTACACCGCCTCCGGTCATACCTCACCGCCTCCGGGCATACAACACCGCCTCCGGGCATACTACACCGCCTCCGGGCATACCACACCGCCTCCGGGCATACAACACCGCCTCCGGGCATACTACACCGCCTCCGGGCATACCACACCGCCTCCGGGCATACAACACCGCCTCCGGGCATACCACACCGCCTTCGGGCATACCACACTGTCTCACGTCATCATCAGCAACATCATCAGCAACATCATCAGCAACATCACCAGCAACATCACCAGCAACATCATCATCAACATCATCAGCAACATCATCAGCAACATCATCAGCAACATCATCATCAACATCATCATCAACAGCAACATCACCATCATCAACATCATCATCAGCAACATCATCATCATCATCATCATCATCATCATCATCATCATCATCATCATCATCATCATCATCATCATCATCATCATCATCATCATCATCATCATCATCATCATCATCATCATCATCATCATCATCATCATCATCATCATCATCATCATCATCATCATCATCATCATCATCATCATCATCATCATCATCATCATCATCATCATGCCCGGAGGCGGTGTTGTACCGCCTCCGGGCATACCACACCGCCTCCGGGCATACAACACCGCCTCCGGGCATACTACACCGCCTCCGGGCATACCACACCGCCTCCGGGCATACAACACCGCCTCCGGGCATACTACACCGCCTCCGGGCATACCACACCGCCTCCGGGCATACAACACCGCCTCCGGGCATACTACACCGCCTCCGGGCATACCACACCGCCTCCGGGCATACAACACCGCCTCCGGGCATACTACACCGCCTCCGGGCATACCACACCGCCTCCGGGCATACAACACCGCCTCCGGGCATGCAACACCGCCTCCGGGCATACCACACCGCCTACGGGCATACAACACCGCCTCCGGGCATACAACACCGCCTCCGGGCATACCACACCGTCTCACGTCATCATCAGCAACATCATCAGCAACATCATCAGCAACATCATCAGCAACATCACCAGCAACATCATCATCAACATCATCAGCAACATCATCAGCAACATCATCAGGAACATCATCATCAACATCATCATCAACAGCAACATCATCATCAGCAACATCATCATCATCATCATCATCATCATCATCATCATCATCACATCATCATCATCATCATCATCATCATCATCATCATCATCATCATCATCATCATCATCATCATCATCATCATCATCATGCCCGGAGGCGGTGTTGTACCGCCTCCGGGCATACCACACCGCCTCCGGGCATACAACACCGCCTCCGGGCATACTACACCGCCTCCGGGCATACCACACCGCCTCCGGGCATACAACACCGCCTCCGGGCATACTACACCGCCTCCGAGCATACCACACCGCCTATGGGCATACAACACCGCCTCCGGGCATACTACACTGCCTCCGGGCATACCACACCGCCTCCGGGCATACAACACCGCCTCCGGGCATACTACAACCGCCTCCGGGCATACCACACCGTCTCACGTCATCATCAGCAACATCATCAACAACATCATCAGCAACATCATCAGCAACATCACCAGCAACATCATCATCAACATCATCAGCAACATCATCAGCAACATCATCAGCAACATCATCATCAACATCATCATCACAGCAACATCACCATCAGCAACATCATCATCGGGAACATCATCATCATCATCATCATCATCATCATCATCATCATCATCATCATCATCATCATCATCATCATCATCATCATCATCATCATCAGCAGCATCATCATCATCATCATCATCATCATCATCATCATCATCATCATCATCATCATCATCATCATCATCATCATCATCATCATCATCATCATCATCATCATCATCATCATCATCATCATCATCATCATCATCATCATCATCATCATCATCATCATCATCATCATCATTATCATCATCATGTCCGGAGGCGGTGTTGTACCGCCTCCGGGCATACCACACCGCCTCCGGGCATACAACACCGCCTCCGGGCATACTACACCGCCTCCGGGCATACCACACCGCCTCCGGGCATACAACACCGCCTCCAGGCATACTACACCGCCTCCGGGCATACCACACCGCCTCCGGGCATACAACACCGCCTCCGGGCATACAACACCGCCTCCGGGCATACCACACCGCCTCCGGGCATTCAACACCGCCTCCGGGCATACAACACCGCCTCCGGGCATACCACACCGTCTCACGTCATCATCAGCAACATCATCAGCAACATCATCAGCAACATCATCAGCAACATCACCAGCAACATCATCATCAACATCATCAGCAACATCATCAGCAACATCATCAGCAACATCATCATCAACATCATCATCAACATCATCATCATCATCATCATCAATATCAACATCATCATCAACATCATCATCAACATCATCATCAACATCATCATCAACATCATCATCAACATCATCATCAACATCATCATCAACATCATCATCAACATCATCATCAACATCATCAGCAACATCATCAGCAACATCATCATCAACATCATCAGCAACATCATCAACAACATCATCATCAGCAACATCATCATCAGCAACATCATCATCAGCAACATCATCATCAACATCATCAGCAACATCATCAACAACATCATCATCAGCAACATCATCATCAGCAACATCATCATCAGCAACATCATCATCATCATCATCATCATCATCATCATCATCATCATCATCATCATCATCATCATCATCATCATCATCATCATCATCATCATCATCATCATCATCATCATCATCATCAGCAGCATCATCATCATCATCATCATCATCATCATCATCATCATCATCATCATCATCATCATCATCATCATCATCATCATCATCATCATCATCATCATCATCATCATCATCATCATCATCATCATCATCATCATCATCATCATCATCATCATCATCATTATCATCATCATGCCCGGAGGCGGTGTTGTACCGCCTCCGGGCATACCACACCGCCTCCGGGCATACAACACCGCCTCCGGGCATACTACACCGCCTCCGGGCATACCACACCGCCTCCGGGCATACAACACCGCCTCCAGGCATACTACACCGCCTCCGGGCATACCACACCGCCTCCGGGCATACAACACCGCCTCCGGGCATACAACACCGCCTCCGGGCATACCACACCGTCTCACGTCATCATCAGCAACATCATCAGCAACATCATCAGCAACATCATCAGCAACATCACCAGCAACATCATCAGCAACATCATCAGCAACATCATCAGCAACATCATCAGCAACATCATCATCAACATCATCATCAACAGCAACATCACCATCAGCAACATCATCATCAGCAACATCATCATCATCATCATCATCATCATCATCATCATCATCATCATCATCATCATCATCATCATCATCATCATCATCATCATCATCATCATCATCATCATCATCATCATCATCATCATCATCATTATCATCATCATGCCCGGAGGCGGTGTTGTACCGCCTCCGGGCATACAACACCGCCTCCGGGCATACTACACCGCCTCCGGGCATACCACACCGCCTCCGGGCATACAACACCGCCTCCGGGCATACTACACCGCCTCCGGGCATACCACACCGCCTCCGGGCATACAACACCGCCTCCGGGCATACTACACCGCCTCCGGGCATACCACACCGCCTCCGGGCATACCACACCGCCTCCGGGCATACAACACCGCCTCCGGGCATACAACACCGCCTCCGGGCATACCACACCGCCTCCGGGCATACAACAACGCCTCCGGGCATACAACACCGCCTCCGGGCATACCACAACCGTCTCACGTCATCATTAGCAACATCATCAGCAACATCATCAGCAACATCATCAGCAACATCACCAGCAACATCATCATCGACATAATCAGCAACATCATCAGCAACATCATCAGCAACATCATCAGCAACATCATCAGCAACATCATCATCAACATCATCATCAACATCATCATCAACATCATCATCAACATCAACATCATCATCAACATCATCATCAACATCATCATCAACATCATCATCAACATCATCATCAACATCATCATCAACATCATCATCAACATCATCATCAACATCATCATCAACATCATCAGCAACATCATCAGCAACATCATCATCAATATCATCAGCAACATCATCAACAACATCATCATCAGCAACATCATCATCAGCAACATCATCATCAGCAACATCATCATCAACATCATCATCAACATCATCATCAACATCATCATCAACATCATCATCAACATCATCATCAACATCATCAGCAACATCATCAGCAACATCACCAGCAACATCATCATCAACATCATCAGCAACATCATCAGCAACATCATCAGGAACATCATCATCAACATCATCATCAACAGCAACATCATCATCAGCAACATCATCATCAGCAACATCATCATCATCATCATCATCATCATCATGATCATGATCATCATCATCATCGTCATCATCATCATCATCATCATCATCATCATCATCATCATCATCATCATCATCATCATCAATATCAACATCATCATCAACATCATCATCAACATCATCATCAACATCATCATCAACATCATCATCAACATCATCATCAACATCATCATCAACATCATCATCAACATCATCATCAACATCATCAGCAACATCATCAGCAACATCATCATCAACATCATCAGCAACATCATCAACAACATCATCATCAGCAACATCATCATCAGCAACATCATCATCAGCAACATCATCATCATCATCATCATCATCATCATCATCATCATCATCATCATCATCATCATCATCATCATCATCATCATCATCATCATCATCATCATCATCATCATCATCATCATCATCATCATCATCATCATCATCATCATCATCATTATCATCATCATGCCCGGAGGCGGTGTTGTACCGCCTCCGGGCATACCACACCGCCTTTGGGCATACAACACCGCCTCCGGGCATACTACACCGCCTCCGGGCATACCACACCGCCTTCGGGCATACAACACCGCCTCCGGGCATACTACACCGCCTCCGGGCATACCACACCGCCTCCGGGCATACAACACCGCCTCCGGGCATACTACACCGCCTCCGGGCATACCACACCGCCTCCGGGCATACAACACCGCCTCCAGGCATACTACACCGCCTCCGGGCATACCACACCGCCTCCGGGCATACAACACCGCCTCCGGGCATACAACACCGCCTCCGGGCATACCACACCGCCTCCGGGCATACAACACCGCCTCCGGGCATACAACACCGCCTCCGGGCATACCACACCGTCTCACGTCATCATCAGCAACATCATCAGCAACATCATCAGCAACATCATCAGCAACATCACCAGCAACATCATCATCAACATCATCAGCAACATCATCAGCAACATCATCAGCAACATCATCATCAACATCATCATCAACATCATCATCATCATCATCATCAATATCAACATCATCATCAACATCATCATCAACATCATCATCAACATCATCATCAACATCATCATCAACATCATCATCAACATCATCATCAACATCATCATCAACATCATCATCAACATCATCAGCAACATCATCAGCAACATCATCATCAACATCATCAGCAACATCATCAACAACATCATCATCAGCAACATCATCATCAGCAACATCATCATCAGCAACATCATCATCAACATCATCAGCAACATCATCAACAACATCATCATCAGCAACATCATCATCAGCAACATCATCATCAGCAACATCATCATCATCATCATCATCATCATCATCATCATCATCATCATCATCATCATCATCATCATCATCATCATCATCATCATCATCATCATCATCATCATCATCATCATCATCATCATCAGCAGCATCATCATCATCATCATCATCATCATCATCATCATCATCATCATCATCATCATCATCATCATCATCATCATCATCATCATCATCATCATCATCATCATCATCATCATCATCATCATCATCATCATCATCATCATCATCATCATCATCATCATCATCATCATCATCATTATCATCATCATGCCCGGAGGCGGTGTTGTACCGCCTCCGGGCATACCACACCGCCTCCGGGCATACAACACCGCCTCCGGGCATACTACACCGCCTCCGGGCATACCACACCGCCTCCGGGCATACAACACCGCCTCCAGGCATACTACACCGCCTCCGGGCATACCACACCGCCTCCGGGCATACAACACCGCCTCCGGGCATACAACACCGCCTCCGGGCATACCACACCGTCTCACGTCATCATCAGCAACATCATCAGCAACATCATCTGCAACATCATCAGCAACATCACCAGCAACATCATCATCAACATCATCAGCAACATCATCAGCAACATCATCAGCAACATCATCATCAACATCATCATCAACAGCAACATCACCATCAGCAACATCATCATCAGCAACATCATCATCATCATCATCATCATCATCATCATCATCATCATCATCATCATCATCATCATCATCATCATCATCATCATCATCATCATCATCATCATCATCATCATCATCATCATCATCATCATTATCATCATCATGCCCGGAGGCGGTGTTGTACCGCCTCCGGGCATACAACACCGCCTCCGGGCATACTACACCGCCTCCGGGCATACCACACCGCCTCCGGGCATACAACACCGCCTCCGGGCATACTACACCGCCTCCGGGCATACCACACCGCCTCCGGGCATACAACACCGCCTCCGGGCATACTACACCGCCTCCGGGCATACCACACTGCCTCCGGGCATACAACACCGCCTCCGGGCATACTACACCGCCTCCGGGCATACCACACCGCCTCCGGGCATACAACACTGCCTCCGGGCATACAACACCGCCTCCGGGCATACCACACCGCCTCCGGGCATACAACAACGCCTCCGGGCATACAACACCGCCTCCGGGCATACCACACCGTCTCACGTCATCATTAGCAACATCATCAGCAACATCATCAGCAACATCATCAGCAACATCACCAGCAACATCATCATCGACATAATCAGCAACATCATCAGCAACATCATCAGCAACATCATCAGCAACATCATCAGCAACATCATCATCAACATCATCATCAACATCATCATCAACATCATCATCAACATCAACATCATCATCAACATCATCATCAACATCATCATCAACATCATCATCAACATCATCATCAACATCATCATCAACATCATCATCAACATCATCATCAACATCATCATCAACATCATCAGCAACATCATCAGCAACATCATCATCAATATCATCAGCAACATCATCAACAACATCATCATCAGCAACATCATCATCAGCAACATCATCATCAGCAACATCATCATCAACATCATCATCAACATCATCATCAACATCATCATCAACATCATCATCAACATCATCATCAACATCATCAGCAACATCATCAGCAACATCACCAGCAACATCATCATCAACATCATCAGCAACATCATCAGCAACATCATCAGGAACATCATCATCAACATCATCATCAACAGCAACATCATCATCAGCAACATCATCATCAGCAACATCATCATCATCATCATCATCATCATCATGATCATGATCATCATCATCATCATCATCATCATCATCATCATCATCATCATCATCATCATCATCATCATCATCATCATCATCATCATCATCATCATCATCATCATCATCATCATCATCATCATCATCATCATCATCATCATCATTATCATCATCATGCCCGGAGGCGGTGTTGTACCGCCTCCGGGCATACCACACCGCCTCCGGGCATACAACACCGCCTCCGGGCATACTACACCGCCTCCGGGCATACCACACCGCCTCCGGGCATACAACACCGCCTCCAGGCATACTACACCGCCTCCGGGCATACCACACCGCCTCCGGGCATACAACACCGCCTCCGGGCATACAACACCGCCTCCGGGCATACCACACCGCCTCCGGGCATACAACACCGCCTCCGGGCATACAACACCGCCTCCGGGCATACCACACCGTCTCACGTCATCATCAGCAACATCATCAGCAACATCATCAGCAACATCATCAGCAACATCACCAGCAACATCATCATCAACATCATCAGCAACATCATCAGCAACATCATCAGCAACATCATCATCAACATCATCATCAACATCATCATCATCATCATCATCAATATCAACATCATCATCAACATCATCATCAACATCATCATCAACATCATCATCAACATCATCATCAACATCATCATCAACATCATCATCAACATCATCATCAACATCATCATCAACATCATCAGCAACATCATCAGCAACATCATCATCAACATCATCAGCAACATCATCAACAACATCATCATCAGCAACATCATCATCAGCAACATCATCATCAGCAACATCATCATCATCATCATCATCATCATCATCATCATCATCATCATCATCATCATCATCATCATCATCATCATCATCATCATCATCATCATCATCATCATCATCATCATCATCATCATCATCATCATCATCATCATCATCATCATGCCCGGAGGCGGTGTTGTACCGCCTCCGGGCATACCACACCGCCTTCGGGCATACAACACCGCCTCCGGGCATACTACACCGCCTCCGGTCATACCTCACCGCCTCCGGGCATACAACACCGCCTCCGGGCATACTACACCGCCTCCGGGCATACCACACCGCCTCCGGGCATACAACACCGCCTCCGGGCATACTACACCGCCTCCGGGCATACCACACCGCCTCCGGGCATACAACACCGCCTCCGGGCATACCACACCGCCTTCGGGCATACCACACTGTCTCACGTCATCATCAGCAACATCATCAGCAACATCATCAGCAACATCACCAGCAACATCACCAGCAACATCATCATCAACATCATCAGCAACATCATCAGCAACATCATCAGCAACATCATCATCAACATCATCATCAACAGCAACATCACCATCATCAACATCATCATCAGCAACATCATCATCATCATCATCATCATCATCATCATCATCATCATCATCATCATCATCATCATCATCATCATCATCATCATCATCATCATCATCATCATCATCATCATCATCATCATCATCATCATCATCATCATCATCATCATCATCATCATCATCATCATCATCATCATCATCATCATCATCATCATCATCATGCCCGGAGGCGGTGTTGTACCGCCTCCGGGCATACCACACCGCCTCCGGGCATACAACACCGCCTCCGGGCATACTACACCGCCTCCGGGCATACCACACCGCCTCCGGGCATACAACACCGCCTCCGGGCATACTACACCGCCTCCGGGCATACCACACCGCCTCCGGGCATACAACACCGCCTCCGGGCATACTACACCGCCTCCGGGCATACCACACCGCCTCCGGGCATACAACACCGCCTCCGGGCATACTACACCGCCTCCGGGCATACCACACCGCCTCCGGGCATACAACACCGCCTCCGGGCATGCAACACCGCCTCCGGGCATACCACACCGCCTACGGGCATACAACACCGCCTCCGGGCATACAACACCGCCTCCGGGCATACCACACCGTCTCACGTCATCATCAGCAACATCATCAGCAACATCATCAGCAACATCATCAGCAACATCACCAGCAACATCATCATCAACATCATCAGCAACATCATCAGCAACATCATCAGGAACATCATCATCAACATCATCATCAACAGCAACATCATCATCAGCAACATCATCATCATCATCATCATCATCATCATCATCATCATCATCATCATCATCATCATCATCATCATCATCATCATCATCATCATCATCATCATCATCATCATCATCATCATCATCATGCCCGGAGGCGGTGTTGTACCGCCTCCGGGCATACCACACCGCCTCCGGGCATACAACACCGCCTCCGGGCATACTACACCGCCTCCGGGCATACCACACCGCCTCCGGGCATACAACACCGCCTCCGGGCATACTACACCGCCTCCGGGCATACCACACCGCCTATGGGCATACAACACCGCCTCCGGGCATACTACACTGCCTCCGGGCATACCACACCGCCTCCGGGCATACAACACCGCCTCCGGGCATACTACACCGCCTCCGGGCATACCACACCGTCTCACGTCTTCATCAGCAACATCATCAACAACATCATCAGCAACATCATCAGCAACATCACCAGCAACATCATCATCAACATCATCAGCAACATCATCAGCAACATCATCAGCAACATCATCATCAACATCATCATCAACAGCAACATCACCATCATCAACATCATCATCAGCAACATCATCATCATCATCATCATCATCATCATCATCATCATCATCATCATCATCATCATCATCATCATCATCATCATCATCATCATCATCATCATCATCATCATCATCATCATCATCATCATCATCATCATCATCATCATCATCATCATCATCATCATCATCATCATCATCATCATCATCATCATCATCATCATCATCATCATCATCATCATCATCATCATGCCCGGAGGCGGTGTTGTACCGCCTCCGGGCATACCACACCGCCTCCGGGCATACAACACCGCCTCCGGGCATACTACACCGCCTCCGGGCATACCACACCGCCTCCGGGCATACAACACCGCCTCCGGGCATACTACACCGCCTCCGGGCATACCACACCGCCTCCGGGCATACAACACCGCCTCCGGGCATACTACACCGCCTCCGGGCATACCACACCGCCTCCGGGCATACAACACCGCCTCCGGGCATACTACACCGCCTCCGGGCATACCACACCGCCTCCGGGCATACAACACCGCCTCCGGGCATGCAACACCGCCTCCGGGCATACCACACCGCCTACGGGCATACAACACCGCCTCCGGGCATACAACACCGCCTCCGGGCATACCACACCGTCTCACGTCATCATCAGCAACATCATCAGCAACATCATCAGCAACATCATGAGCAACATCACCAGCAACATCATCATCAACATCATCAGCAACATCATCAGCAACATCATCAGGAACATCATCATCAACATCATCATCAACAGCAACATCATCATCAGCAACATCATCATCATCATCATCATCATCATCATCATCATCATCATCATCATCATCATCATCATCATCATCATCATCATCATCATCATCATCATCATCATCATCATCATCATCATCATCATCATGCCCGGAGGCGGTGTTGTACCGCCTCCGGGCATACCACACCGCCTCCGGGCATACAACACCGCCTCCGGGCATACTACACCGCCTCCGGGCATACCACACCGCCTCCGGGCATACAACACCGCCTCCGGGCATACTACACCGCCTCCGGGCATACCACACCGCCTATGGGCATACAACACCGCCTCCGGGCATACTACACTGCCTCCGGGCATACCACACCGCCTCCGGGCATACAACACCGCCTCCGGGCATACTACACCGCCTCCGGGCATACCACACCGTCTCACGTCATCATCAGCAACATCATCAACAACATCATCAGCAACATCATCAGCAACATCACCAGCAACATCATCATCAACATCATCAGCAACATCATCAGCAACATCATCAGCAACATCATCATCAACATCATCATCAGCAACATCATCAACAACATCATCAGCAACATCATCAGCAACATCACCAGCAACATCATCATCAACATCATCAGCAACATCATCAGCAACATCATCAGCAACATCATCATCAACATCATCATCAACAGCAACATCACCATCAGCAACATCATCATCGGGAACATCATCATCATCATCATCATCATCATCATCATCATCATCATCATCATCATCATCATCATCATCATCATCATCATCATCATCATCAGCAGCATCATCATCATCATCATCATCATCATCATCATCATCATCATCATCATCATCATCATCATCATCATCATCATCATCATCATCATCATCATCATCATCATCATCATCATCATCATCATCATCATCATCATCATCATCATCATCATCATCATCATCATCATCATCATTATCATCATCATGTCCGGAGGCGGTGTTGTACCGCCTCCGGGCATACCACACCGCCTCCGGGCATACAACACCGCCTCCGGGCATACTACACCGCCTCCGGGCATACCACACCGCCTCCGGGCATACAACACCGCCTCCAGGCATACTACACCGCCTCCGGGCATACCACACCGCCTCCGGGCATACAACACCGCCTCCGGGCATACAACACCGCCTCCGGGCATACCACACCGCCTCCGGGCATACAACACCGCCTCCGGGCATACAACACCGCCTCCGGGCATACCACACCGTCTCACGTCATCATCAGCAACATCATCAGCAACATCATCAGCAACATCATCAGCAACATCACCAGCAACATCATCATCAACATCATCAGCAACATCATCAGCAACATCATCAGCAACATCATCATCAACATCATCATCAACATCATCATCATCATCATCATCAATATCAACATCATCATCAACATCATCATCAACATCATCATCAACATCATCATCAACATCATCATCAACATCATCATCAACATCATCATCAACATCATCATCAACATCATCATCAACATCATCAGCAACATCATCAGCAACATCATCATCAACATCATCAGCAACATCATCAACAACATCATCATCAGCAACATCATCATCAGCAACATCATCATCAGCAACATCATCATCAACATCATCAGCAACATCATCAACAACATCATCATCAGCAACATCATCATCAGCAACATCATCATCAGCAACATCATCATCATCATCATCATCATCATCATCATCATCATCATCATCATCATCATCATCATCATCATCATCATCATCATCATCATCATCATCATCATCATCATCATCATCATCATCATCAGCAGCATCATCATCATCATCATCATCATCATCATCATCATCATCATCATCATCATCATCATCATCATCATCATCATCATCATCATCATCATCATCATCATCATCATCATCATCATCATCATCATCATCATCATCATCATCATCATCATCATCATCATCATCATCATTATCATCATCATGCCCGGAG